>JAOXYD010181029.1:0-23501 GCA_028565735.1 Pinacopodium congolense | reverse complement strand
TTAAATCATCAATATGTTTAGGAATATGTTAACATAATGAAGCATATTGTTGTGTTTTATTAATGCTAATAATAAGAGGAAATGATCATGAGGAGCATCTAAATATAATAAATCAAAGTGAAATTTCAATATTCAAATTCGAAAGTCGCTACTAGTATTTATAATCCAAATATATCACAACACCTTTACATGCTCCTCCCTATACAAGGCATCTAAAAACTCTATGTTTTCTCTTTAAAAACATATCCACACATAATTTTGCATGGTCTCCAATTTTCTCTTAATCCTATAGAATATAGTCATATAAGGTTATTTTACATATCATTGTTAAAATTATTCTTTTTCGTTTTATATATGCAACATGTATCTTTAATGGATTAAAATCATGAAATTATCCTCAAATAAAGTTAGACTCCATCATTCATGATTTAAAAAGATTTAGTTTATTCAAATAATCAAGTATTACTTAATTTGATGATTCAGAACATTATCACTCAAATTCACTTTATATATTCAAAGCATTCATGATTACATAGTCAAGATAAATGTGTACCTCAATTTAGTGTATCACCAATTTTTATTTCTTTCCTTCCCTTACTTTTCTTGATAATGAACTTTGGTGATAATCCTTCTAATCTTAAAGATACCTTTGAGTTCCATTTACCTGTAGAATAAAATTCAACATCTTTTTGGTGATATACTAATTTGGATCCTTAAAGGTTAGTAATCTTCCTACCTATTGATGAATTATTAGACTAACTTTGATTTTCATGAAAAAAGTTTTCAAAATGTCCCAAAAATAAAATATAATAGGCATATCATGAAAATAAGTTCTCAATTTGCTATTCTTATATGTGTTCCAAGGTCTCCTATCATTTTATGTTCTCCTTAGCTGAAAATGAGACCTAGGATATGAATGATAAATAGTCCTAATGTTGTGTACATGCAAGTAGGAAGCATGAAAATTGTGTTGGAGAACTTGATAGTTGTGCATTAGTATAGGTTTTTCTAAATATTTGGCATGTGTTCCTTTGCATTTTAGGTTTATTTTATTGTGTTTAAGACTTATTTTGTGTGTTTTTGTTTAGCATGATCATCATTGTTATTTATTTAGTGTTTTAAGTTATGTTTTGTGTTTTATCATTTAATTTTTTATTTTGGATGAGAATTAAATTTATTGGTGTGTTTACATATTATGTAGGATGAATTGGAGTTGGAAAGAAAAAAAAAGAAAGAAAAAGCAAGCTAAAAACGTTTAACACATGAAAAAGGAGAGGACTAAAGCATGGAAAGAAAAAGGCAAGAGTTAGGCTTACATAAATTGGAAAAATACATTTTCCAAGGCAAGCAATTTCCAAATCCATTAATAGTAATACAATTCGGCTTTAAGCTATAAGGCCAAATTATTCAGCTTCTACGAGACAAAACCAAGAGCTTTGAGCAAGTCTTCCTCTCCACCTTTTGACCAGGCAAAGACCAAGTCCTCCCCACCTTTTAGTGAGAATTCTACCTGCTTTGACCATCATTCTTAGAGAAAATAAGCAAGCTAGAAAACAAAATGCTTTGACCGTGTGAGACAATTCCATGAGAGAAATGAGGTCACTAAAGGAAAAAAGACTTTGGCCAAGTCCTCACACATGCTTTGACTACTAAGTGCTCCTAAGTTTCACACCATCTGGCCAAGCAGGAGAGCAAGTGGTGTGAGAACCTAGTGGGACACACGGAGGATGGAGATACCTTCTCCAGGAAAAGAAAATACTTTGAAAAACGTGGAACAAAAGAGAATGGAGAGGAGTCGAGTAAGAAAAAAACTAAACCTTAATTATAAAAGTGAAAAAAAGAACAAAACACAGAGGAGGTGAGGAGCAACACATTCAGTCATAAAAAAAGAGGAGAATAGGAGCACATACGACAACCACTATCCAAGCTTCTTCTTATTCTCTAAGCCAAAACATAAGCATCAGGTTGGAGATTCAAGCTTTAAGCATCAAGAGTTCTATTAAACTCTATTATTTTTCTAGATTTGTTTTACCTTTATTTTCTTATTATGTTTTGTATTTTGTAGAATATAGATATGATTGAACTTATTTCTATTATGAGTGGCTAAAATATTTTTATGATTTGTTATTTGAACTATTTGTGACCCTTTGGTTTTTGATTTAATATTGTAAATGTTTGTGTTATTTATTGAGTTTAAAACTTGTAACAAATCGAGAGAGTGAGCTTGGTAATCTATTTTAAATGTACAACGAGAGTTCATGTTTAATAGACCTATAGATAACAACGTATTAATTCGTTAGGAAGAGATTTCAACATATTGATATACTATCTATAGGATAGCTTCATATCTAGTTGGATGTTTAGGAAATGTTTTGCATATCGAGAGATTCTAAAGTTAATCCTAATTTATTTAACTAGTGACATTTATTTGCACCTTGAGAAAGGGTAGCTAAAATTTTAGGAAATCTTGGGCCAAGCATAAATTGAATCAATTAACCAAAGGGAAGAAAATAGGGATAACAAGTCCTAAATTTTGATCTTCATTTCTCCGAGTTGCAGTTTATAGTTTTAGTTTTAGTTGCATTGCTTTTTTTTACCTTTATTTTGGCTTTATTTTACTCATCTTTTTAAATTTGTTTGAATCAATTTCTTAAAGAAAGCATGACCTAAATTAAGTGTTGCCTAATCCCAATCATTGTGGGATCGATATCCACTTTTTACTACAAGTTACAACATGTATATTTGTGATTTTGAGCTTAAAATTAGTAGTTTGTTTTGCATTCAGCAACACTCCACTAATCATGAGTCCCAAATGAACCAACTTGTTTTTTTTCAATTTCTATAACTATACACTTAACTCTTAGTCTTTGGTTTAGATCTAAACATCAAAGCATGATCATTTTTCCAGTGTTGGGATCTAAACAATGATGGAATATTTTCACAAGATGGAATAGGCATTTCTTTTCTTCTAGATTCTTTCTCTAAACAAATACAGGCTTACTACTTGATTGCCTATTCATGGGCCCTAAGCCAAATCTATTATTTCATGCCTTTTGTGTTTCTAACATAAGGTAAGTGTGTTTTTAGACAATGCTTCTAGGTTATTTTTAAGTGTTTTAAATGTTATTTGTGTGTTTTAACCTTAGTTAGATTGAACTTGTGCATCTTTTTCAATATTTTTTAGGTAATAAATTGCTTCTTTGTATTATTTAGTGTTTTAGTTCAGATTTTGAGCTTATTTGAGGAATGGATTGACACACTTTGGTGGTTGGATATGTAGCTAGCAGAAATTTAGCAGCAGATTTGATTTAAGTGATTTGGAAGACACATTCAAAGGACTTTTAGAGCTCAGATGTTTATTAAATTTTATGGCGAGTAAGGTCAACATATGAAGAGTGTTCACTTCTAATTTTATACCAATCGGAGGTCTAGAGAAGGCGTTATGGCTAGAATAGTGAAGAGTGTTGAAAGCAAGAAAACTACCATGTCACAATCATGCAGTATCACGATCGTGACATAGGGTGGCACCAGTTTTCTGTCACCTTCATGGTTAACCTTAAGGGTGATAAAAAAGATGATCTATTGAAGTGTCCAACACGGGATTTTATGACTTAGGAGCTAGTTTTGGACTTATTTAAGTGTTAGAAACCTCATGACCCTCCAATTATTATCTAAGGGCATACCAAAGGAGGAAAAGAAGAGGTTTTGGTGGCTACCCACAAGAGGAAACTCAATCCAACTTAGGAATCATCAAAACGCACCAACACTCCGATTTTCTAGCATTCTAGGAGTCAAGAGAAGAGTTATAAATTTCATCTAGATTATTCTTTTCTCTCTTTTCGACATTTTTTATGGAAATATGTTGGGTGGTGGATTTATTATTTTCATGAGTGGATGAACTCTTTGCAAGGATTACTCTTGAATGATTTTGTAAAACTCTTTCTTGTTTATTTAATGAATAAATGTTTGTGATATTTATTATGCCTATACCTTACACTAGATTTGAGAATGAGCTAGGGAATTTGTGTTGTGTTGTGTTGTGTAATGAGAGTTGGCACCAAATAGACCTATAAACATCAGGCTTTCAAGTGGTTAAAGAGAGATCATAACTATTTCATTATTGCCTATAAGATTGCTTCATATCTAATAGAATATAGATTAAGCGGTTGCAAGACTAATTCTATCGTATTTCAACTAAGGATAGCTAGTTACACCTTAAGAGAGAGTGACTAAACTTTAGGAAATCTTAGGTCAATCATAAATGAATCAATAAGCTAACAGGGAAACAAACTAGGGATAGAAGCAATTCCAAGTCTTAAACCTTGAAGTTACAAAATTCCTGCGCTTTTTTTCTTTTATTGTTCATTAATAGTATGCTTAATCTTAATTTATTTTTTAGTTATTATTACTTGAATTTGTTCCTTAAATAGAGTTTAACTTTAATTGAGTGGTGATTAAATTCAATCCTTGGGGATTATATCCACTTATACTACAAGTTACGACTCATGCACTTGTAATATTTAACGTAAAATGAGTTTTATCACTAACAACGTACATTATAATTTTAACGTTCCTTTAGTGAACATGGATAAGGAATCTTTAAGTTTTTTATGTTCTTTATCAATAAGGCATTCTCTTCTATCAATCTTGGCTCATTGTCAATGCTATGCAATTTATTTTAAATTTCTCATTTTCTAGTTTACATGCATGCAAAAGTTTCAAATTTTTCGTATACTTAAAAGATATCTTTTATTTTTTTTAATCATTATCTCTAAGCATTTAACTACTACATCATATGTTGCATAATTAACACAATCATTATCATCACAAGAATTTAAGCTTGTAGATACCTCATCATTTAAGATGCATATGTGAGCCACTTCTTCCTTTACATGCCCACTCATCTTAGTGCTTTAATAAATAATCTGAAATATATGTCAAATATTTTGAGTGGATTCACAACTAGAAACTCTATTGTACCCAGCTCTACTTATTTCACAAAATTGAATATGTATATATATATATATATATATTTATAGTTAGAAGTAATTAGTTTCCTATCTCCTTCTTCCCACTTTCTTTCAACCTTTAGTACCATAGTCTCTACATTACCTACATTTATTTTTTTATTAGAGTGTAAGGCCATCCCCTACAACTTCCTAAAAATCAACACCTATAGCCAAAAGAAATTGTTTCATCCTAATTATCCAATCTCCATAATTATTTCCACCAAAATAAAAGGGGATATCTATAATGTCAAAAGTGTTATTGATCTTTACTCATTATTTTGTTAGAAATATACAATATGAATCCTATCTCTGATACCAATTATTGGTCCTTATATGGAAACAAAGAGGGAGGGATAAATTAGTTAAATCTAATTTCTTCTATGTCTTTCTTAGATAACTAAAAATTCCTTCTAAATGTAATGCATTAACTTAAAAAATATAATAAATAAATAAATAATATGATTGAAATAAAATATACACAGAATTTAAAAAGGAAAGGCAAGAGAAACGCAAGCTGAATTTATAGTGGTTCAATGCATAACCCATACTAATGTCTACTCTCCAACTCCTTGCTTAAAATTTCACTAATAATATCTTCTTTAATAGGTGAAGGGAAAAACTTACAATCACTCTCTTTTTCAATAGGCATAAGTCCAACCCTTATAAAATCACTCCATTTTTCAATGTTCATAAGAGTATCCTTTTACAATTTCAATCATGATAACAACACCTCAAGAATACACTTTATAAAAATATCTCACTTGACCAACTCAAAGTTTTTAAAGGGGCTAACCAATATATTAAAGAATGTGCAAGCCCTATGTCACCCAAGAGGGGGCTGAATTGGGTATTTTAAAACTTTTTAACTAATTAAAACTAGCAATCTAAATCAATTGGAAACTAAATGCAATCACTAAGGCAAGATTCAACCCAATATGAAAGGAGAATGCAACTACCAAAATGAATGTAAGAAATTAAGATTCAAGACACACATTCAACATCAAATAAAGGAGTTAAGGAAAGAGAAGGACACAAGCAAATTAAAGAAGTTAACCTACTCCAAATATAGGCTACATCTCCTTTCCAACTACTTGTTGGATGATTCTTTACTAATCATTCAAATCAAGTACAATCTTCTTATAAAGTGTAGATTAACCTTTATAATCTTACTCTCCAAGGGTGAAGAGTAACCCAATAACAATCTTACTTTATAAAGGTAAAGACTAACCCTATCAAAGACTCAATATTTTTGTTAAAGGTGAAGAGTAACCTTTACCAAATATTTTCAAGGCAAATAGAAGCCTCTACAACTCACAAATATCCAAATGAATCAATAGTCCCAAATTCAAGTAATCAAAAACACTTTAAAAGGTGTTTCAATCTATGCGCAATTAAACTAAGGGCTTTAGCTTTCAATAAATGATATGAGTGAATGATGGCAATCTTGAAAGCTGAAACAAACTTAGTATGATAGAAATTATGCACAAAAATCGTGTATATATATATGCAATATGACAAAAATTAGCCTAGCACAAAATCTGGATAGTTTAAGCACTTTATGAATGTCCAGCTTAAAACACAAATATAAATGCTTAAAAATCAAATTAAAAATTCCAAAGAACTCTTAAAACCTTAAGTAAACTAAGCACAATAAAGTTATGCACCTAAAAACTGATTTAAATGATGAAATTTGTGATTAAATGTAGAACATAAAAAACTGGATAGTTTGATGTATGAGTTAACTAATGTACACAAATGATGATAATGAACCAAAATTTTGAAACTAAGATTATTCTGACTCCTAAGAACTTAAAAAAAAAACATAAAACAATAATAACAAACACAAAGAAACAAATTAGGATAGTTTAACTAGGAATGAAACTTAAACCAATGAAAACATAAGTTATCTTGAAGTATTTGAATGTTAAAGTTCAAAGATAACTCAAATAGGCATCTAAAACCTGAAAAAAAGCTTAAATACAATCTAGTGTCCTTAAGCAAATAGAAAACTACAATCCCACTATTTTAGAAATTGGTTTTACCAGTTAAAATTGAGATTCAAGTTAGAGCAGTTTCAATAAAGACAGTTTTGATAGATTAAGGAGTTCTAACTTTAATCTGATGAAACAACCTCTCTAAAATGTAAAAGATAGATCAAACAAACTCTGAAACACTCAAGCAAGAAATTTGAAACAATTTTTCACGCCTAGAAATGGATTTAAAACAAAAAAATCGAAGTTGAAATGAAGGTAGTGCATAAAGAGTAGAAAATAAAGGAATATTGAATGCTTGAATAATTTTGACTTGTAATTCATATTCAAGGAATTTAAAAACTGTAAAACAGTTTAAGAGACAAATATATAGTGTTGGGAGAGGTCTAGAGTCATTAAGAACAAAGAATAGCCATTTGACAGAGAGAAAAGAGATAAAAAGATGAAAGAGAAAATTAACCGTTAGAGACAGGGAGTAAAACGACACCACCTACAGAGTTTAATAGTTGAAGGTGATGTCACCTGTCATTTAACTCGTTGGGAATCAAGGATAAAATAGCACTCAATGTACCCATCATTTAACTACTATACACCCGCCATTTAAGGTGTATAAAATGAAAAAAATGACTCAAATCAAATCCAAACGTTTCCAAAAAAAAATCCTAACATTAAATAATATTTTAAAGAAGTTTTAAATCATGTCATAAGACTATATGAATGGTCAAAATACATCAAACAATTTAAAATAAAGAATTAACCTATGCATGATTAAAATTGAGCCTTTAGGTCAATTGAACATTAAGTAAAACTTAGAAATGTATTTGAAATAACCTATCTAAGATCTTGAAGCTTCCAAATCCTTTTATCTTTTATATGCTTCAAATTTGACCTTCAAATTCTAAACTTTCCATATTGAATTCACTTTGAAATATACCTATCTTTGAATTGCACATCATAAACTTAAATCATTAGTAATCAAACATGTTTTGTTATCATCAAAATCAAGATTAGGACCTCCGTTGGTTCAACAGAATGTATACACCATAAACTTTCACACAACACACCAAACCTAACCATGACAAACACTCAAATGCTTTCACAATTAACTTTGATGCGTTCGAACACTTTTTGTTACAAAACCTACATCTATTACTCATATTTATAATTGAAATTTGACCTACTAGCTATTTATAACTGTTATGAATCATTAAAATTATTTATTTAATTTTTCCTTATTGAAACTAACCACTGCTATATGATATTTTGTGATAGTGTTCGATCACTCATAATGTAGTGACTAGTCAAATAGTCTCTCGTAATGGTAAACAAGTTCCTACAAAATCACAATGGACTAATCAACCACTCAAACACACTAGTCATCAATGTCAAATTAAGCAATAGTAACTTTAGTAAACCAAGTGTATCTATCATTCTATATTATAGTCTAAGGTGAATATGAATATCACCCCATGAGGATGGAAATATTAGTACTAGCTATCTTTTTGTTATCTAGTCTAACCAAACAAGGAATTTATTTCATTGAGTGTAGAATAAACTAAAATCAACTAAATAAATAAAGATAATAAACCAAATCAATCTTACACAAACAAATAAAAATCAATAAGGTTAATATCTAGAAGAATAATTCACTAAGAACCTAACATGTTTGAGGTTTAATAGAGATTCAATGTGTTACCCAGATTCACTAGAACTGTAGAATCCCTAAATTGAATTATACTCTCTCTAGTTATATAGTTCTTATTATTATGGTTGATTAGTCAAATTTTCTTCTTAATTAATACCCCAATTAGAACCATTACTATGATCTCTAGATCTTATTATTTTGGCTAAAGTCCCATTTAACCTAATAATCTCATATAAGTTTACCTCTAGATCTCCATGAAAGTTGCTTTACCCATCGATTGATCTTTTCACATAAATGATTTCTTAACCTAGATTATGAAATCATATATGGAATTGAAACTTACATTTACATAGAATTCAAAACCAATACATTGTATTTATAGACAAATTTAAGGAAAATATGGGATTGTAATTAAATGAAGAATAAATCATAAACACATAAGTCTAAGGTCCATCCCATTTAGATCTAAAAAAATCATAGCTATTAAAACAAATCCAACAATGATAAAGAAATAATAAGGATATAGGAAGCCCATTCTCATGAAATCTCTTTCTTGATCGTCACCTCATTATTTCTAAAAATCTTCTTAATTTTTGAATCTCCACTTTAATCTTAATTTTTTCCTCTTAAATGGATTTAATCTTGTGTCAAAATAGCATTGGAGTGACTTATACTCCTTTTGGTTATGGCTGGGCACTTTATAGAGTGAAAAACTACTTAAAAAACCTAAAAATGAAGCTTTAAAAGTGTAATAGCCAGAAGTCACAACCTAGCTCATGGTTGTAATCCAAGTTGTGGTTTTTGGATGTTTTTCACTAATAAAAGGTAGAGCTAAGAGAGCAAGATAAGCATGACTACATAGCAAATGAGGGGGAGCTAATTGCCAATGTGGATGAGAAAGTAGAAAGTGGTGTTGGTGCTCCAATTTCCAAGGAATAAAAACATGTGCCTTTACTCTTTGATTTATTGTTATCAAATTTTATGCCTGTTGGTAGGAGATTGAATATCAAGAAATATTCCCAAGGTACTTCAAATAATTCAAGGGAGGTGAAGAAAGACTTCAATTAGTGGGTGTAGCAAATCAAGTATTTTTTTTTTAACCATCTAGTTTCTAAGGATATCTACCAAAGGTATGTGCTAAGAAAGAGAATGATAATTATCTAGAAATAAGGTTTAGCTAAAAGTTAAAGAAGTGCTTTGTCAGAGGCCACCCACTAATTATTTTCTATATTTTAGTTTTCTTTTATCCACTTTTATCCATTTATTTTTCTTTAATTAATTCCATTTATTTTTCATTTTTGCATCCTTTCAAGTGTTTGCTTTTTTTATGTTTTTGGTTATTTTCATTTTATGTTACAATGTATTAGGGAATTTTAGGACTTAAAAGAAATCCAAAAACTGGCAGACAATACCCATGCCCGTAGTTCCTACCCGTTGGTGATTCATACTAAACCTGACACCCCTCCTTTTATTTCTCATCTTACTATCATTGTTCTTCATCTCCCATCCATCCTCCACCTTCATCATACCAAATCCACTCCTTATCAAATTTGTGCATCAAGTCGCTTGCTTTCAATAAATTAATAAGGTAATCACCTTCTCTTACTTTTCTTTTGGGTTTTGTGGTATAAGATAGAGTTTTATTCATTAATTGGTTTCATAAACCTATTTGTAATTATTTTCTCTAGTTTTTAAGATTTAAAGGTGTTTAGGATGTTTTTAGCTATGAACAATCTTTATTTCACATTACCCATTGAATTTGGTGTTGATTTACATGATTTCTCACATTGGTTTGATTGAATTACTTACTTTGATTAATTTTCATCACCTAATTTTGTGTTGTCCTCCTTTTACGAGTTAATTATAGTTTAAAAGTCATTTTCCATATCTTAACCTAATTTCCTTTACTTAATTTCCTATGGATTATGATTCAAAATTGTTTCACTTATATTAGATCTTATGGAATGTTTGATACTTGAATTCAAGGCATGTTAGGTTGGAGATTATGCCAATTATGTTATATCTTGTTTTAGATCCCTTGCATTTTGTGTACTTCATGAGAAATCACTCAATAGCTTTGCATGGAGATAAAATTTTCATATGCTTATTGGTTTTTAGAGAACTTCACTCATATTTTTTGATAAAGGTTTGATTGTTTAGATGAGGTCAAATCATCCATTGCTATGTAACACATTGCACGCTTGATTGATTAACATGTTAATTATTACTACTTAGCATTACAATGTGTTCGCTTGTATCGATGATTTCTTACTAGTTTTCATTAGGCATATCCATAACCACTAAGAATTCCTTTTATACTTTTGTAGGAAGTATGCCTCGTAATTAGCAAGAAAAGAAGTCTTTTCATGACAAGCCTTTTTCTTCTAGGGATAGTGAAATTGAGGCCTCCTAAATTCAATTTCCCAATTTCCTAATCCTTAATCGCTACTATACACTACTTCAGATGAAACTTAAGCCAACAGGTTCCTAAATTTGTATGACCTGGAGAGCTTAAGCATTATAAACTTGATCAGGTACTAATTAAGGGCTAGAGGTTGGTAAGCTTTTGAAAAAACTAAAGAGTCCGATCACAATGACCTATTATATGAGTTTTTGGCTACCTTTGAGTTTTAGCAGCATTAATTAGCATCTGACCATCAGGGTGTAATCAAATTTCAACTTGATGGAGAGCCATTTTCCATGTTTTTTAATACTTTGGTTCACATTAGGGAATACAACCTAGTTAACTCAAGGATGATTGTACAACTAAAATTGACAGGTTAGAATTCTCGACTCCTTGTCAAGCTATAGATTTATAGTCTAAGATCGGAGAAGGGGAGTTTTGAGCTAGTGTCACTAAAAGCACCAAGATTAGTTTTGTGACTTTAGGGGTCCTTCATTAACTAATTAAGCTTACAGTGAAAGGAACTCAGGAGAGCTCCAGGGTATTTCAAGTACAAGAGCCCATTCATCTTTGGTGCAGGGTTAATGACCATAATTCCAACATCAATGGTGCTTTGTCCCTTTACTTCTACCAGAGTCACAAGTAGAAGGTCACACTGTCAACTTCTTCATATGTCATTAGGATAGCTAGAAGTTTGGGGAAAAAGATGCATGAGGGAAATTTTGAAGATTCAATCCCTATAGAGCCACTAGATGCCATAGTATGGATTTGAATGAGGTTGGCCACGCATAGACACAAACACTTCTGACTTAAAAAAACTGGTCCTAACATCGATGAGAGGCATATAAGTGAGGATTTGGAATTTAATGATGATTCAAATGAGGAGGAGGTAGATGAGACTGGAGTTGAACCTTCCTCAAGTGTTATACCTCCTGCTACCATAAACTCTAATTAGCTTAGTGCCTAGGTAGAGACTTTACCCCTATAAATGAGAAACTATCAATCAGCCAATGACACTAAATGGTGTGAGTATCAACAACTACAATAGGAGAGATGGGATGAGCTGTAATGTCAAAGGCAAGAGGATCAATGGGACTAGTAGTAGAGATGGGAGCAGTAGTAGGAGTGCTTGTAGCAATACATGCAAGTCTATCCTTCACCACTAACATGCTAACTATAGATTGAAGCAAACTGTAGATCCTAAGTAGCTCCATTTTTTTTCTTTTTAGTTATTTATCTTACTTTTGTTTTATTTTCTTATTGTTTTCATTTTATTGAAGTTATTTGATTTATAGGAATTTTGTTTACTATTTTAATTTTTGTTGTTTGCATTTGTTGTTTTTGTTTTGCCATGTCTTATTCTAGTCTTTTAGCTAGCTTGTACTTTATGATTTTTCTTCAGGTCATCCATTGCAAGCTTTGGAAGTTGGATATGACAATTTATTCATCGATGTTCTTAATGAGGTGAGCATTGAACAGTACTTGATTGATTTTTGACTTAATTGTTTTTCTTTTCTTCTTTTTCTTGTGTGACTTGCTTGTGATGTTAGGCACTTTTTATGTTCAATATCAATTGTCAAATTTGGTTACATATGGAAAATCATGTGAATTGGGAATAGGATGTGCTTTCAATGAATAAACAATATATTTATGCCTAAATTAAGTGAGAAAACACTCACTTGGCTAATTTTATATTGATAAAAAGGTTAAAGTGTGTAAGTGCAGCTAATAGCCATTTGCATTTTTTATCTAGCTGAGTAACCAGGGGTATTTGTGACAAAATGTTCACATTCATGTAAAAACGCTAGATAACTTTGTAAACAAGTCAAAAAGGGGTAACCGAGTTGAGTAACTAAGGGACATTCATGACAAAATTTTTGTCCTTGTGTGAAACCCCAAAATTGCTCTAAAAATTATAACTTGAGTTATACTTGGCATTAGTAATGATTTCATTAAACAAGTTGACATGATTATTCATATGGAACTTCATAGATATTTGATATTGTCCATTAAATGTTTCCTAATAACTAACTATGTGAATGCATGTCTTTTAACCTAGTTTTTATAATGAAAAGAATTGGGATATATAAATAATTCAAGAGAATTGATTGGTCTTTATTTATACTCCATGATTCCTCAAATCTTAACTCATGTCATTTTGAGTGGATGTTTAAGTTGTTTCTTAAGGACAAGAAATAGCTTAAGTGTAGGGATATTTGATAGCGCCTTATTTTCACATATTTTAGACATGTTGTTTTAATGATTATTTATGGTTGGATGGATATTTATATATGATCCAAGTGTATATTTGGTTTATTCATGAAAAAGATGTTGTTAAAGTTGCTTTGGATGAATTTTTTTATGTTTTATAGTATTAGATGAGAATTTTAAGGCATCTTTGAAACTAAAAGAGGTGTGGAATTAATTTTATGACTTATAGAATCATGTCATAAAGCTCCTCAACAATTTTCAAAGCCATATGACAAACCATGATGGATATATCAAGAGAAGAACAAGCTCCAATTTTCGTACAAGTATTTTGATGATATATTAGGTGCATTCCTAAACTCCAATTGGTATGAAATTTTATGAGGTGCAATATCATCATGCGAGGAACTTTCATATCAAATTTTATGGCTATTAGAGATGTATAAAAGGGGTTAGAGTAGAAAAAGAAAAGATATTAAGAAGGTATTAGGAGTTCCAAGGCTAAGGCCAGGAACCATGCCCTAGACCCACGATCATGATATTCTGGCAGAGTATATCGGGGTCAAGACCCATGTTCATGGGTCTTGACCGTGAGTCTTACATGGAGACCTTTCAAAATAACCCTCATAATGTTATTTTCTTAAGCTCTTTTGCCTCCAAACACAAAGGTGAGCCATGAAGAAAGGATTTTGATGTCTTAGACCATCTCTATAGAATTTCTACTCAATTCTGAAGGAAAAGAAAGATTACAAACACAAGAATTATAGATTCAAGGCAAAAAATTCACATCAACCATTAATAGGGAGTCAAGGAGCAAGATTGAATCATCACGGGCCTTTTCTTCTCTTTTTCTTTTTTAATTGCTTTTATGATTCAAAGAATGATTATGAACTATGTTATAATTAGGATTTAGGTTTTTACGAACTCTAGAATATAGTAATTACTTTTTATTCTTAATTTAATCTTGAATATCTAAATTTTACATTATGATTATTTATGGTTTTTAACGACATTGTTTATTGAATGTATGTGAACATAAATGTCGATTTCAATGCTTTTATGTGGGTATTCTTTGATTGATAGCTCATTGTATATGTTTGATTGAAAGATCAGAACATTCCATACTTAAAAAATCCCTCAATAAATAATACATCTTGCATGGAGACCTAGAGATAGGCTTATATAAGATGTCCAGTTTTGGTGTGAGCTTAACCAAAGCAATAGTTTCCTTATAGTGAGGTAATGCATTCAACCAATAGGGTGGCATAGAGAGAATACATATGCATCCTATAGGAATTAATCACTTGAATCCTTACCTTATTATTAGTGTTATCCTTTGTGAGTTTGGTTAAGCAATTTACTTTTATTTGTTCATTAAATTTTCATTATCAACCCAATCAATCTATTTTAATCTTGTTAAGCTAGATAATTTAGATAGAAACTCACTAGTAGTACTAGTCCCTGCAGATTCGGCCCTAGACTCATCAAGCTATATTGCACTATGATAGGTACACTTTCCTAGTTGTGTGTTGTGGTGTTGTTATTATGTTTCTTACATAATTTTAATTAAAACTTATACACATATCACAAGCAATAATGTTATAGTATGTTACAGTATATGTGCAATAAAGTTTCGCATAGGATTTGTTCACTTTCTTGTTAAGAAACCCTATCTACCCCAACAACAATGTTGAGCACCAAAAAACAATGGCACCATTAATAGGCATTAGAACACCATTGATAGATTGTTACAGCATCCTTCAATGTTGGTTACTAGGAACTTCAACATAGGTTGGCTAGAACCCCATTGATGCTCTAGAAGTTGATATATTTTGAATTTTTTTTATAATTCCTTGATTATTTGCATCAACTTACAAATTAAACATTCCCAAATGAAAATTAAAAAAATATGTACCAAAATAGGGGAAATTTTTCATTAAATAAAACTTCAAAATGTTATCAATTTAACCCTCAACAATCCTTTCACACATAATAGTTTTTTTGTCCTCAAGAAATCCAAATCTTAATCAATTTTTAAAATAGAATATAATGACATGAAATAAATTAAATTCATCAAGAAAAATCACAAAAGGTTTTTCCTTAATAATTTAACTATCAAACAAATCATTAAAGTTTTATAATGGTCAATCAAGCATGTTAATTAACAATTGAATTATGTTTCTCCAAACTTCAAACTAAATAACAAAAAATCATTCTAAAATATGAAATTAATATACTCAAATCGAAATGTATCTTCATTAAAAAAAATTAACATCTTTTATTTATTAAAAACATAAAAAACACAAAAGTGAGTATTGCAAGCTTGGTTGACTTATCATTTGGCCTTTTTATGCAAAAGTAAACACCTTATAGTATAAACTCCTGATTACTCAAATAAATCAAATCACATCAATTTGCTACTAGCACCACTCAATAACTTCAATCTTTTCATGGTTGGAAGTCAATGAGTAAATTTATTTACTCACTAGTTAAAAATATTTTTTAACTCATTTTGCCTTTTTCGTTTTTAATTAAAATAAGATGATGAAAATGTTTAAAAGAAGTCACAAATTACTTATGAATATGCATTTTATTTAAAGACAATCATAATGATCATTTGGTATCTATTATATAAAGCCTAGAAGAAATAAAATTAATTTATCAATTAACATGATTAATTAATAATAATAAAAACTTAGATCATTAAAATAATTAAAATCAAAAAGAAAATTTCAATGAAAAGTGAAAATTTTGACACATTTCCATAAATTATATTTTAAAAAGAAAATGATAACAAAATGATATGCTTAAGATAACAAAAACTGAAGTGTGATCAAATGATATATCCCTCCCCCTACACTTAAATTAAACATTGCCCCAATGTCATTGAATTGAAAATAACATACAGAATGTGAGAGAAACGAAAGGAATAAACCCACATAGATATGATCGTGATAATGCTTTATTGATTTGAATTGTAGAAAAATGATAATTAAGGAAAAAAGATAAAAGCATCAAATTCATAGCAAAACATGCTCTATTACATAAATTTGATCAAAGTACATCTAAGGAGTCACGGTGCAACTAAAATAATAGAAACAACTAAAAATAATAAAAGATAACTAAAAGTAACTGAGAACAACTAAAGGAAAACATATTGAAAACAAAAAACAAAAACAAAACATCCAAGAATAAAGGGAACAATCCAAAACAACTAACTACTAAGATCTTGATCACAGTATTGATGATACTCCCACAGCTGCACCAACTGCTACTCTAAGTGATCCATTCGACCATAAATGGTACCCAAATAGAAATAAAGCCTAGAATGAAGCTCTGAAAGGCTAGATTTGACACTACCCTCCATCCTCAACAAAGTCTTCATAATGTCATTTAAAGTGGAGCACAAGGGGGCAAGAAAGTAAGAGAAGACAAAGTTAGACGATGAACAACGAATGTGGCCTCAAAAGATGCCTTACCCATAACCTCATTTGCAGTAGGTGAAAATGGAATGGCAGGGTCATCCGGTCTCTTTCCTTACTCTAAAAATTGTACAATGATGTTACAACATTTGTCTCAAATAAGAACATACTTCCATAGGTTGAGTGTGGAATAAGTAATTATAGATGCTCTTGGAGGCTGCAATGGCACCTCATCATCTAGGGAACTCATATTACTCTAAATATCCTACTTAAAAAATATGGGAAGCATAAATTCTTCCTAGGTCTCTGCATCCTAACAACTTCTCACATAGTAATGATGATAAACCCCGATAATAGGAGACCTTGAATAAAGCCCAATTTGTGTAGCAACTTATATAAAATGTAAGCATCTCTAAACATAACTTCATTCAACTCGCTATCCTTCGGCTGAAATTGGAACTAAGTAGTTACACAATAATATACTCTCTAACCCCTAAATGTGATATAGTAAAAGAACAGGGGTTCGCCCTAACCATTCCTAGTGAATCTCTCACTACTACTACAGAAAAATTAAGATCGGATGAAACTGAATCTCTATCAAATATATCCTTAGCCTTTCCAAAAGCATTCCCTCATCAGGTACCTCTAATAGATCAGAAATAAAATCACGAGTGATATGAATAAGAATACTTTAAATGATGGTCAATACCTTAGTAATGTTGGTCCCATCCTTAGTCTTGATGTTTTCTTACAATTCATGAACTAGGTTGGGGTAGTACATGCAAAAAAGTGATAAGATCATCTCCTAACTTAATGCTCGAAAGGCACTAGAAATGTGAAACTCAAATTCAAGAGCTAGTACCTTTGATTACTTGTTGATAATACCATTTCCCCTATATGCCTCATGCCAATCCAAGTTTTCACGAGTCATGAAGCGATCAAAGTCAAAAGCTGGCCTCTTACGGGAAGAGGATTCAATATATGCTTGGTGTGTCATCGTACTATAAGCTATGATAAAATATGATTGAAATATGGTCAAAAAATATCTTTGATGAACAGTAATATTTAGTTAAGCTCGTTGAAATATTTCTACTTCACTAGAAAATTTCATTCTTGATGGCAAAAGAGTTAAGATGAGAAGTTGGTATCTAATAAAATCTTTTCACTCGTGTAACACAATGGTACCAATTTTATTCTCAAGTGACTAGGAAAAGTGGAGAAAATGAAAAAGAAATTTGAAGGGCAGTAGTGAAGTGAGAAAATGGAGTTTAGATCTTAGAAATATGTTTAGAAGGTGAAATGGGCAACAAAAATCTCAAAACATGGAGATTTAAGCAAAAAAAATTGAAAAATGAGTGGTAGTCGATAATTAGGATGTGTTTGCAATGGTGAGGGATGAGGAAGAAAGAGAAATAGTGAAAATTTTGGGTATAAACCAAAACTTCATTGTTTTTATTCCTTGCATGAAGATCAATGATAGTTGCAGGATCCTTCAATGACGTTGTTAATATCCACATTGATGGTCCACAATGTGAAGATCAGCGTGGGTTAAATAGATCATCAATGATGGTCTGCTTAACCTACTTCAATGTGATTTTAGCCTTAGAAACTCCACCAAATGCTTCCTAAATCAAGGGCTAATAAAATTAAGAGGATTTTTCACCACATTACTCAAGAATAGGAATTTTAAACACTAAAAAAACTAAAGAAATAACATTAAAATTAAAAAAACCTAATGAAATCCCACCAAGCTAAATGAAGAACACTTTATTCAAAGCACACCAATCCTTTATTCAATCACACCATCCTACTTCTACGATTGTGTTGACTTCTATCAAGTGCTTCTTTTAGGTCTTTTAGATGGACCTTAAGGCTGGAAAATTTAAATCTCTTCCTAGGTCCATCATCCTTGCATCATTCCTTGAATAATGACAAACCAACTTCAAACGGTTTCTTATGCCAATTAATGGAGACCTGAATGCATAAGTTCTACCCTGAATAAAGCACCATGATAAAAAGTCTACGTATGTAACTCTTGGCCTAGGATTAAAAGCTAAAATGCCTATGAAATCTATGCTTTCAAATACTACATTGTATTTCTCAATAACCTAACTTTGAACATTATGTACTTCATTAATTTCTACCTCAATAGCTTCTAAAATTGCTTCACTTAAAGCTATTATAGGTGCACCACTAACAATTTCTAGCTCACTTAGCTATTTAAGATTAGTTCCCCTAATTAATCTTAGAATTTCTTCCATGATTTGCTAATGTTATTCAAGCTAAGGCTCATTAAATGAAGATTGCTCAAACGTTGCCTTATTAACCTAAGAATAATAAGCATGATCCATC
Organism: Pinacopodium congolense; assembly: GCA_028565735.1. Lineage (NCBI taxonomy): Eukaryota > Viridiplantae > Streptophyta > Magnoliopsida > Malpighiales > Erythroxylaceae > Pinacopodium > Pinacopodium congolense. The sequence goes on along the minus strand of JAOXYD010181029.1, from coordinate 4,470 downwards.
AAACAAAAGGTGTAATCAATGTCAAAGCTCTTTAAATACTATTGATCAAGAAAATATGAAGGTTGTTTAATAGAAGATTGATTAAGAAAATAATAGTCAGGAAAATTATTGAAATCATAAGTATAGGTATCATTGAATTGATCTATACGGTTCATCCAATTGTATCTCTAATCAACTTCGGGCTCATACCACTAACATTCTTACCAATAGCCTTCTTGCCACCATATTTTTTTAAAGAGTAAAAGAGGTCCCAAAAGATCTTTCACAATAGAAACAAAATAAAACAAAATAAAGATAGAAAAATCTAATTTAAACATTAAATAGAAAAGAAAAAGAAAAATAACACAAGCAATAAAATAAATTATAAAGTAATTGACACTGATATATTCTAAGTATTATAGTTAATTTCCTAGCAACAATGTCAAAAACTTTGTTGCCAGTCAATCTTTTACTAAATACGCTCAAATAAAATTTTTAACATAAAAATTCAAAATTAATTTAAGACCATCTTTTCAGTAAGTGTACCAACCAACAAGTAATATATTGGACTAAAGGAGTTCGGGTACTAGGTCACTCAAACTTCAACTATCTACACAACTTAAAATGGTAAATTATGAAATTCAAAGACTGTATAACTATCGTAGAAAGCTTTAATAAAACGTAAAATAGTTCAAAGTTATTTACATAATTCCAGTTATTTAGCCAAGGTTTAGGTTATCAATGAATTAATTAATTTACATTTATATTGTTTGATCTAGGGTATCTTCACTTAATCAAAACATAGTTGTCCTTAGGTCAATGCCTTATATTTATTGGTCTATTCTGAGATTTGGTTATTCATCAGACTTAAGTAATAGGCTTAAAGATCAAAAAGTCTATTCTTAAAAAGATTCCTTATCTCATGATTAGCACCCTCAAAATTAACTAGAGTTTGGTCATTCACTGATTTAAACCACGTTATTTATTGATTTTTCCAATAACCTAAGTAACAAAGATTATTTTTTCCAATTAACTATGGTTATTTTTCCAATAACTATATAAAGTCTTTATCTTGGGTGAGCAAGTTAAGACAAGTATGAAGCACTTAAATAAACAAAGATTAGCTCCCAAATCATTCATAAGACGTAAATTAACTCATTTAACAATTTGATCTTAACTGAAAATCAATTTAAGCACACATATTAATCAAAGCACAAAAAATACAACTTAAATACACATAACTTTGATTAATTAAAGACAACAACAATAATACAAAAAAGTAAGAGATTAGATGTCACCAAATCATATCCCCATATGGTGATCTAGCTTTGAATCACATGTGTGCACTGTTGGAATCCACAAAATAACCTAGAAATTCCAATTACAAAAGCTTGAAATGAAAAACTAACTAAAAACAACCTAAACTTACTATGATATAGACGAAAATAAAGATGTTTGTTGCCTAAATCTAATATGATCTAAAATATGGAAGGTCCCTTTATTTATAGGGAAGGTGTTATCATACATTAATAAAGGATTTGTTGACTTTATTTCTAGGAAGTTGTGTCTACACCTGCAATGGTAGTTGAGTGCTAAAGAATAATGGTGCTATTAATAGGTAATGAAATCGTTGTTGATAAATTGTTGCTACATCCTTCAATGTGGGTTGTTAGAGACTTTAATGTGGGTTGGCCATACCACCATTGATGATTTTGATCTTGATATACTTTGAATATTTTTGTACAATTCCTCAATTATTTACATTGACCTAAAAATTAAATGTTTCTAAAAAATAATTAAAAAATTAAGCACTAAAGTAATGGAAAATTTACATATCAAATAACACTTAAAAATACTATCAATTTAACAATTAACATGTATCTAAGGACATTTCATATACATTGTTTTGTCAAATTGGAATGGGACAAGCAGTGGTCATTAAAAATTGAAAACAAAAAAAGTGAAAATAATTTTTCATTTCGCTAGCTTCATACTTATAAAAAAGGTTAAAGTTTATAAATGGAGCTAGTAGACATTTCTTATTATGATTTTGCTGAGTAAGTGGGGATGCTCACAACATAATATTCATCTTCACGTCAAAAGTTTAGAAGACATTATAAATAAGCCAAAAAGTTTAGAAGACATTGTAAATAAGCCAAAATGTGTAACCAAGTTGAGTAACCAAGGGATATTTATAACAAGGTGTTTCCCTCGTGTTAAAAGACAAGGTGAATCCCAACAATTGCTTTAAAGTGTAATTTAAATTGTGTTTTATGTGTCTTAAAACATCCTTGACCAATATTGCATGATGATTTATATGAAACTACCTAGATGGTTAATATTATGAAACATCTTTAACAAATCTTAACTAATCATAGACCATAGGTTCCCTATGATGAATTACACTCTCACGAGATAATGAGAACTTACTTAGACCAAAGACTTACATTATATGATAAATTAAACTTAAGTGATTGGTTAAAATAATGAGAACTTTCACATAAATTATCAAATTGAATAGGACTACATTAGTTAAAAAAGAGTGTAATTTATCATAGGGAACCTACAGTCCATTAAAATCTAGAAAACGTATTGAATCAAGTTTGAAAAATGAATTTGAATTCATCCTAGAGAGATTAAGTACCTAAATCATAACATCATAATTGAGTACTAATTCTTGTGAATTGTCATTAGAATCTACTTTTACCTATTTTTTTGTTTCCATTAATCAAACAAATAACCCAACATCTATTAAATAGGCTAGATAATAGACATAAGAAATCACTAATAATTGCAATCCTCGTGGATCGACAACCTAGACTCACATTAGTTCTACTACTTAGAGATAGGTGCACTTACCTTATTGCATGTTTAGTATTAATTATCTGTGATTTTTTAGTTTACTTTTATTTTAAATTTAGGCATGTTCTACACAATATCAATTGTAGAACCCTTAAATAGAAGTATAGAATCCTTAAATAGAATTATACTCTTCCTCGAGTTATATACTACCTATCCTCTTGGTTCATTAATTAGAGGGTTTCTTAATTAATACCCTATTCAAAAGCATTATTGTGGTTCTTGCTAAATTCACTTTTAACTCAGAAAACTTATATAAGTCTATCTTTAGAACTCCATGCAAGTCATTTTACCTATGAACTGATCTATTCATATAAATTGTCTCTAAACCTATATCCATGAAATTAGATATGGAATTGAAACTCACATTCACATAGATTTTAAATTCAATACATTTTACCTATAGATAAATTTTTATTTGTTATTAAATTAAGAATAAATAGTAAATACATAAATTTAGGGTTCATCCCATCTAGATCTAAAGAAATAAAATCATAGCCATAAAAGCAAATCCAGCAATGATAAAGAAAGAACAATAACATAAGAAGATCATTCTCATGAAATCCCATTCTTAGACAATTTGTCACACTATCTCAATTAATTAGTTAAATGCCTTATTATTTTGATTAAGCTCAAACCTAATCTAGACATATCATGTAAGCCTTTAGTCTAAATCTCCATGCAAGATGCTTCACCTTTAGATCGATCTATTCATACATTTGACTTGGTCCATCTAAACATATGATGTCATATAATTGGAATTGAATTCATGGTTACATAACATTCAAAAACCAATCTCATTGATTCCATAGGAAATTCAACGAAAATCTAAAAATTCACATTAAATCAAAGAAATAATATAATATTACATTTTAGGGTTCATAACAATTTAAATCCTATAAGAAATTTAGTTTCAAAATATTTCTAAAAATAACAATAAATTTCATAAAAAGAAAAGGGGTAAAATGCTCATGGTTGAAACTCTTGAATCTCTTAACTTCTAGATGATTCTTGTTAATAAATCCAATCTTGATCTTGAATTCTATATGTTTTGATCTCCCTTTCTCCTTTAATCATGCTCAGAGACTCTTTAAGATAGCTTAGGATTGGTGTCTTCGCCCTTGGTATCTACTTGGAGGATTCTAAAGCCAAGAACATGACCAAAGAGGCATAATTAGGTTAAATCCTACATGGAACCTGACTAGGGAACCAGTTAGGCCATAACCATGTCCCAAACTATGCACCCTTTTACAATGTGTCAAAGGCCATGTCCTCTCACGACTTTCCCAGATTCTAACTCTTTTTGGTCTTTATATATAAACTCTTCATCGCTTGTCCTTTAGCCTTGAAATTTGATCTGGAACTTCATAACTTGATGCTTTAAATATTCAAAATGATTCCACATCTTTCCTAACTCCAAAAGTTCATTAAAATGCTCTTCAAATTCCTATAAAATAAAAATAATCATTAAAAAGCACATAAGCAACATCTTTCACAATAATTAATGTAATATACACCTAAATTGACATGGAATCGTGCCTTAAACCTAAGATAATTGTTAGGGGTTAAATTTGTAGTATTCTTGGATGTTATTTAATGTTAATTTAACCCTATTTTAGTGCTTAAATGTTC
>JAOXYD010180922.1:0-23503 GCA_028565735.1 Pinacopodium congolense | reverse complement strand
ATAACTCGAATTACAAGTGTTTGAAGCCTAGAACATCTAAGAAAAACTAAGAGAGAAGCAAGAGCTTCTCTATCTAACATTAGATCTGAATCTATAGGTTAATTTTTGTGTTTTCTCTATTTTTCCTTATTGTATGCAAACTCTGGAGACTCCCACATGTGCTAGAAGACATGAGAATTAATTAGAGACACACCAGAGCCATCATCTTAGAGATTTGGAGCTGAAATTATTGACTATAATGATCAACGACACCCTACCTCCAGTCAACAGCACCCTGAAAAGATGTCGTTAATGCTTGAATTCTGCACTCTTAAACGGTACCATATTCTTCCATTAATGTGACCCTATAAGGGTGCGGTTAATGAACAGAAGGTGAATTCTTCAAGTTTTTGCTCCAATCGTCATCTTCAAGGTGCATCCTACAAATTAAACATAATAAAACATAAATTTAACAATTAAGCATTAAATTAGGGGTCATAATTCAACAAATTAACCATTAAAACTCTATCAATTTAACCCCTAAAGAATCTTCTTTAAAAACTTCTTTTAGTCCAAGATATGGTCTATTTGGCCTCTAAACTACATATTCAACGTACATGCATGCGACGTCCACTTATTTTAGATGATGCAAATGATTCCATATCTATAGTCTTATAACAAATGAAAAATAATGACTTATTACATTCATATCTCACCATCACAAACTTTATTAATTAAAGTTAATCTCCAAACTTAACTTTAAATAAACAAAACTATTTAGATCACAATACAGTAACACTAATAAATGGGCACATAAGCCTCAAACAAAAAGGTTGGAAGAATTTGAATGATTAAATTTTTGGCAAAATGTAAATCCATCATTTACTTTTGTTGGCAGCAGGTTCTGACATTAATAATCCTCTAGTGTGCATTAGAATTACTTTTTATATCCCTTTGGGACAGCATGGTCTTAACAAGCCTAGAATGCTTGATGATGTAGTTAGGTCATGTAGCCATGAAATTTGCAAAGGCTATGGGTGTGATGGTTATTGGTATCATTACTTCATTATTGTAAGTAACAGGAAGATATTAAGCATCTAAGTTCAACCTTTTATGTTTTAAAAATTGTAATGATATCTAATCTAACACATATAATGGTGATAGTCTGCACAATGGATTATGGATGGTATAATTAATACATTTTATGAAGTACTCGCTCTCTTGCTATTAAAAAAAATTTGTAACAAAACTAGACACTTTAAAAAAACAAATTTTCCTAAAAAAAATGTAATCAACACAAGAAAAGTTGACCTTTCTTCATCCTTTTATAGCTTGATATGCATATCTTATGTGAAATGTAACTAACTCTATAATGATACCTCAATCAAGGAAATTGTGAATCTAAAAATCATAGTTATAAAATATAATAGAGCTTGTAATTGACTTCATTCAAGTTTAACATCTGAATCAATTCAAAAATAGAGTTATGTAATTGATTGGTATCTAAATCAATTCAAACCCATTTTAGATCTGAATCCCAAAGCTTAAATTATGAATAACTATTTAATTCCAAATCACGATTCATTAAGTAAGGAATAATTTTGTAAAAGGAGTTCTCTTTTCAACTTACTGATAGAAGATAGGGAGAACCAACATGTCAATGGATATATCAGAATCCTTGGAGGAGGATGTTGCTACCAGCAAAGGAGAACAAGAAAACTTAATAGTTAAGATCTCCCATTGAATATGTAATCAAAAAAACCTAGTGATGATTATCACAACTGAAATCACCCAGAAAACTTGCAAGACCATTCATTTTTACCATACACATAAAGCTAAAAGAGTCTTATTATCTCTTCTACTAATCAAAGAATCTATTCTTACATCTTTTTAGGCCAAGTATTAAAGTTGAAAGAAAACATAGTGCTAAAGGAGGAGATTCACATTGCTGCCAAGTGGATAAAAAGAAGCAAACCCATTAGAAAACGATAGTAAATAATGTCATCTATTAGGCCTTGGTTTTAACGTATTTTCATATGAATTTAATCTAATTTTAAGGCACATTTCTTGCAATTTATTATTAAAGTGCTTAATTATGTTGATAAATGTTGTACAATGTAGATGGAACCAAAAAGTGGAGAAAAGATAAAAAATTCAACAAAAATGTCAATCTACAGGACTAAAATGGTGATCTCAACAGCTCGTCGTTATGCTCATCCAAACTACTGTTTTACTCTTGATGCAGAGAACTTTAACAACTCCTTCACAGCCCAACGTTATGCGCTTTTTAAGTGTTATTATAGTACCTATCACAAGTAAACCAGTTGTAATTCACCTCTCCACTTGCCTCTAACTTGTAACAAATATATATAAGGAGCTCCAGAGACAAATTTTAAAGCAACTAACATGAAATTAAGGAGAGAATTCAAATCTAGCATAGGTTTTCTCTTTTTTTCCTTAGTTTTTAGGATTTTCTTTTCTTTTTCTTTTCTAACTCTTGTAGTTGATAATTTCATATTGTTTTAAGGATTCAAGGGAGTTTCTAGACATTTCGTCAGGCTGTCTACCAATTTAAATCATCATTTGGTGCTTCCTAAACATTAAAATTTACTTATTTTGTACCCCTTTGTTCATATATATGTAAGAACATGGGTTGTTTCACTTTGATCATATTTTTTTTGTTTTTTTATGATGTTTTAAGCTAAATTCTAGCTAAGGACAGGTTCTTAAATATCTTGCGTGCATGTTTATCACATACTTGGATGATAATCTTTGTTTATTTGAGTTCGCAATGCTTATTTTTAGTTGGTCATATAAAATATTATTAAAGATCCGACAATCTCTACTTTGATCATTGGAAAATTTAGTAAACAACATATTTTAATATAGGGATCTGAGAAATATACCTTGATTATCATGAGAGCACTAATCTAGAATATGGTTTTTAGGATTAGAACTTTCTAAACTTTAAGCTTACTTCTTAGATTTTTTAGTGGACCAAACCATGAACTAAGAATGTTAGAGAAAAGGGCAATGACTTAACTATCGCTTTGTCTTGATTTAGCGAAAGCCCTAGATTAGAAATTCCAATCCATTTCACAACTCACTTAAATCATTTAGGCCTTGTCCTTTGAAAATTAATCATTTGGTAATATTTTAATCACATGGAATGCAATTGCAAAGTTGAAAATTTTTAGGTTTGTTTTAGTTTAACTAACGCTTAGTTTTAAGCCTTTAGTTCCCTTAGACAATTGTAATCCAATAGTCACACAAATCAATTCTCTGTGAGTTCGATATTTCGGAGTCTTAAATGTGCTTCACTTTATTACTTGCAACCAGTACACTACCATGAAATTCGTTTGGTATTGATTTTGAATTGCATGTTAATTGATTTATTTATTTGAGCTAAATTAGTCATATCAAACCAACGCAACAAAGCATGTTATTGAATTGAATCTCACCTTTAAACCCCTCCCCTCAATTACAATGACAACGTTTTACTAAATTTCTAGATAGCAAAGTAGCATCCCTTTGACACAAAAATTCAAACTTCCCCTCTTTCTATGCCAATGTCGTCTTATCCTTCCAATCAGCATGCACGTTAGCTCAATTGCCACATCATCTACCATGTAAGTTATCAAGTCATTATTTCATTAATGGGGCAAAAAAAATAAATAAAATTGGTGTTTGTCCAAAATTAAGAGAAATCTAGTGTAATTTTTAAACTATAAGGGGTATTTGAAAATACTTAATCCATAAAAGGGTATTGTATAAATAACTATATTTTTTAATTAAAATTTTAAATGTAAACTGCCGAAAAAATTAAAATTTTAAACAGAAACTGGTGAAAAAATTAAAAATAATTAACATTCTTAATTTTCATCTTTTTATTACTTGCTTTCTTACCGATTTCTTTTCTTTTCATTTTATTTTATTTTTTCATTGTTTGGATGTGAGAGGTGGATATTAAAAAACAAAGATTACCTTTAAGAAGTCACACAAGTAGCCAAAGAAGATTTTTTATATATATATATATATATAGTTTAACTTGGACAAAGAAATTGCTTGTGAGGTAGCTACTCATTCTTCAAATCATGCATAAAAATGAAAATTTATGGCATTATGTTGTTAGTCGATCTATGTATTAATTAAGCTCAAATAAATTAATTCTTTAGCATGCAAATCAAAATCAATTCAAGACTAACTTTTACAGTAAGTATATCGGTCAAAAAATAATAAAGTGTAGTATATTTAATATGTTGGATGTCAATCCCATAAGGAAAATGTTGTCAGTACAAGGTAGCTTGGATTGCAATTAGTTGGAAAACCTAAGATTGCAATTTAAGCTAGTTAAAACAACTAGTAAAACATAAAAACTTCTAATAAAGAAAACGAGTCTGGATTGTTTTAAAGATTACCAAATTGAATTAATTAGATAAGGTTCAAGCTTTCAACGATTCAATTGAGTTATGAAAGGGTCGAACTGCCTAATCTAGGCCATCTTTATTGAATCAAGATAATGTTATTTATTAGAATTAAATGGTACCTAAGAAGGGGGTGAATTAGGTTCTTAAAAATTCTATGAGAAATTCTTAAACCATGTTTAACACCTTGCGAAAATTTAGTTGCAAAAAATAGAAAACAATTGCATAAATAGACAACAAATAGAACGATTCAATAAACAAAATTAAGATGAATAATATTATATAGATAATAATGGGATAATCATGCAAACACAATTTTTCATCAAGGAATCAAATAAAAAACAACTGAAGTTGCATAAAATTAAAGAGTATAAGGACAGGAAGACACTATTGATTTATTCTTTTTTGGAGCGATCCACTTACTCCTATGTTTAGTTCCCAACAACCCTGTTGAGATTTTTTTCCAATATCAAAATAAAAGGATTACAATGTTAGAATACAGCCACTTTTTTTAAGGTTCAAGGTAACACTTTACTCCTTTTCAAGGCTAAGAAATAACCTTTTTCAAGAACAATCTCCCACAAAATTACACTTGAAATCCAATCTCACTTAAGCACTCTTTAGTGTCTTTAGGATACTTATAACAACTTAAAATGAGTACAAAGAACGTGTATAAAAGACACTCAAATAACAAGAGAAACAAAGAGCTTCACAAATCTTTTAAACACTTGATTGATCACTTTGCAGACACTTGGATAATTAAAATGAGTGTTATACAACCTATTTATAGTCCTAGGTTGTCAAACTAGTTGTTTGTTACCGTTGTACAACATCCTATTGCATTAAAAAAAGAATTATCATTGAAGCAAATCTACTAAGCATGATTTACACTCCTAAACGAAAGTTCTTGGGACTTAAATGAAACTATTGAACACCCATTGTTTAATTACTAGGAACATTTACTAAACAACGAGTCTTACATATCGCCATTTAATTCCTTTCAAGCCGTCATTTAGCCCCTTTAGGAATGTATACTAAAGGCCCTTTAATGACCACTATTTAACTTATTAAATCATATACAAACTTTTCTAAACAATTCTCTTATCCAAATACTCGACATACTCAAGCAACTCCTCATATGAATATTCAGCTTCACATTCATTTTCACTTACATAAGGAAAAGAAGAACTCACCTCGTTGTATGCCATGAAGCAAACATTTGTGACTTCTTCTTTTTTAGAATCACTTGATTTGGTCCATGTCGTTTTTAATGCTTTCTTTTTTTTTACTCCTTCTTTTCCTTCCTTTATTTATTTATTTTCTTTCTTCTCTTCTTGAAAGTGTGGGTAATTGATGGTGTTAATGCAAATACCTAAGTTTCAAAAGAAATTTAACCAAGAACACACTAATAATATCACAACACATGAAAGAGGCAAGTGTACCTATCATTTGTAATATAACTAGGATGAGTCTAGGAGCCGAACCACAAAGGACTACTATTGCTAATGAAATACTATCTGAATCTAGCTAACTATTAAAAAGATAAAGATTGATTGATTGGTTGGTTGGTTTAATGCTAAAAAGAAACAAAAAATTGAACTAAAGTGTCTAGACAAACTTATAAGGATAAATAATCAATGATGAAGGTAGGATTCAAGTAATTAATCCCTCTAAGATGTGTACGTACTCAATTTTTTACCTTGTTTTAGCTCAAATTCTAGATTTGTTAGACTGTGGATTCCTTAATATGCATTACACTCTTTCTCAACTATAGCATGTTCTTTGCAACCTATTGTTTTGGCTAGATTCACACCTAAGACGGACCTCTCATGTAGGATTATCTCTAGTTCCCCATGAAAGATGTTTTCTTCATAGAATGATCTAACGCATATAAGAAATTTTGCAATCTCAATCATACACATAATCAAAGCTTCAAAAAAATGTTTACTTTTACAAAACACTCAATTCCAAAGGAATTAAACATCCATGAAAATTATCATTGATATTAGATATAACTCAATCCACAAATTACCATTGATATTAGATATAACTCAATCCACAAATTATAGAGCAAATGTTGGGGTTTTACCTTATTGACTTACTTCCCTTTATTGGCTTATTTGCAATGTCATCTAGCCTTATAATGCAAAGGTGAACATTTTGTTATGAACATTCCCAGGTTCTCAACTAGATCACAATTACAAATGGCTACGAGCTCCACTCATACACTTCAATCTTTTTGTTTGTTATGAAGCCAGAAAAGTGAGCGTTTGCTTATTTAGTTTTTTATATAACATATATCATATTACAAACTCATATAATAATTCATATATAACCAAATTCAACAATTGATATTGAGTATAAAAGGTGCCAATAATCTCATGCAAATTAAACAAAAACAAAGAAGAAAAGAAAAATTGTGGGTCAGAAATCAATCAAGGGCTATTCAATGCTCCCCTCTCAAGAGCATATATGAAATTAAACATTAATTAAATATTAACTCCCAATATCAATCATTCAGGAAAGAAAATTCATCACAATTAGACTCCTAAAAACTCAAATATAAAGATTTATTATTAATTAAAATATTCCAATTCATATTAAATACCCCCCTCGGTACACACACACACACACACATATACCAAATTGTCCTCAATTTTGAGGACCAAATAAATTAAAGTTCATAGAATTTAGAGAGGGAGAAAGGAGAACAAGACTCCTTAAAAGTGAAGTTCAAATTCATGTAAGACCATGAGTGCTTATAGTGGGATCCATGTTTTTAAATGCTTTTAGGAATCATCATCCAAGCTTGTGGTTAAAAACTTGAATAACAATACTAAAAAACAAGTTTTTCGAAAAGTTGGCTTAAGGTAAGGATACAAACAAAGATAGAAAGTAAAATAATAATTGACTGATAAATCTACATCCCACATAACTACTAACTACAAAAATAAGAAACAAAGGAAAATAAGAACACAAACAAAAGAAACAAAAGAAAATGACAAAACAACAAAGCCCCCTAGGGAACACGGCTCATGTCAACTCTCAGCTGGCAATGGCAGTGGTGGATGATAATGCTCCCTGTGAAGTTTCCACCATGCTTCCTGTTGCTCCCATCTCTCTTACTAGAGCCTTCTATCATTGTCCATATGGCCTGTAAGTCAACCCACCTAGAATCTGAAATTGTTTGATAATTTCTTATATTGAGCTAGAGGACATCTAGCACTAAACTGGGTACGTCCCATGGCATCAGATGGCATAACACTCATAAAGGTTTCTGCTTCATTTTCTATGTCCTCGTCCTCATGTAAAGAGTCACTATCCTCCAGTACTTCACTTATGTTCCTTTCCTCAAATGGAGGATGAGCTTTCTTAAGGGATACGCTTCCTCCAGTTTGTTTTGTCATGCCTATACGAATCCATACTAAGGCATCTAAGGGTTCCATTGGGATCTTTATGCCCAACTCTATTATGTCCAAGTTCACTCCCAAATATTTTTCCAAATGTGCTACGAATGAAGAGCTATTCAATATTCCTCTAACCTTGCTTTTCTGATGGAGGAAGTGGATGGCTAATGCACCTAGAATGTTAGATTCACGGCTATTAGTCATACATCACATGTGAATTAGTTCATTTAGTTTTACCACTCCAACATTGTCATTGGTGCCTGCCATGGTGTGCCTAATTAGTTGGTATAAGACTTGAAGCACTGGAGATCTAATTTTAGTACTCTTCATCACTCCTACTTTATATGATCCATCCCTAGTCTTAGTTCAAAAAGTAGATGACTCAATTGGAGTTGATAATTCCAGGCGCTTCCACTTTATTGTAGAGTTGTCTTTAAAACTCATGAATCTCACTCCTAATGCTTCACTAAATTCTATAAAGGAAAGTGAGAAGTGGTATCCACCTAGTCAGAATTACAGCACATCTCCCCGCATGGAAGTGACCATGTATTTAGAAAACTAAAACGTGGTTAAGAATTCGCAGAAAAGGTTCCTGTAACCTGGCTCTCTTATTTCAACAAAGTTTTCCCATCCACCTTCCTTAAAATAATAGCGATTAGATTATATTATGCACATGCTTTCTAATTCATCAAATTTAAAATATCTAGTCAGGTCAATTTGCAAATTACATAAGGTGTTGCACTTGTGTGTGAGCTTGGAGGTGGCAAGCAGAGGTGGAAGGCTAGACGAGGTGGTTCTATCACAATAATCCTTTTTAGTCCTCTCTTTTTGTCTATTCATGGTGCTTACATAACCAAAATGAGGGTAGTGAGAAAGGCATATCTTGCTTTGTTAATTTTAATAAGATGTAACCCATGTTGTAATGCAAGTGAATGCTCATAATTATATAGGTATCATAAGTTTAAGCAAGAAGAGGTAATGGGTTAAACCAAATATCAAAAACTTAGTGTGCATCTTTAAACAACATTTCCTTTAAGTTTTTAGTGAAAAAAATGGTGTGCAAGGGGAAGGAAAATATGAAATAAATCAAGATTAAAGCACTAATTCCATACGTAGAAGAACTAAATTCTACTCATAAGCAGATTTCTTTCATCCATCACTCAAAGACACATCAAACTCATGCATGAGAGTTGTAGATATAAGTGTCTAGTTTAAGAAGAACTTAAAATCACTGAATTTGGATACTTACAACGTAACTTATGGTCAAAAAATCGACACCTACTCAGATGCCCAGATTTTTTCTAGCAACTTGACAACTCAACCATAACAAAATATCATACAGTTTTCACCATCAATCCACACCAAAATTTTGTTAATTTAACAACTCAAACATCAATCACGTACCTTAAACTCACTTGAAATTAGCTTGTAAATTTAGCTCAAGGTAAACGAAATTTGAGAGCAAGAGGAGAGGATGTTAGGGTAAGGTTAAGGGAGAGACAAAGCAAGAGTAAATGAAAGAACTTGGCTTGTTGGAGAAGCTTGCAAAAAAAATGACCCACTCTCCTAAAGTCCCTCTCTCCATCTTACACTTGGCCCATTTGACTTCCCACACAAGCCTCCATACATGGGCCATGCTTGCTCACATTGGTCCAACATTTAGTAGCCCATGTGTCTACATATATTGCTACCACATGTCAACATTTGTTTAGCTACACATTTTCAAATTTTTAAAGCCATATGTCATCAATGAATTGATGCAAATATCATTAATTCTATCTTAAGAATTTCTAATTACATGCGTAAAATCAAGTTTATTATTATTTTAATCCAATAGTACATGTAAAATTCAAATTTCACCAATTTCACCCATCAATTTTCTAATTTCAATTTTCTTAATTCCAATTCAATTTAATCCCTAATTAACATGTAAAACATGTATTTACAATTAGGGTATAATTTGGGGCTTCACAATACCTTAAAAATGTAGGAATATCAAAGATGTGCAAGGACATATATTGGGGCCACATGAAAAATAATTTGCAAATGAAGGATGGGATTATGATTAAGATAACTAAGGTTTAATAGGTTAACTAATATAATTTTTTTAATATAAGTCTTAGCTGAGTCATTTCAATATAATCATTTGCACTTACGTGTATTGCACGTAATTATTCATAACCAAAAAGAAATTTGAGAATTAAAAAAAAATCCTTTTGATACATTAAAATACTTTTGTGGAATTTTGAAAATTTTATTGAGTCAAGTGTTTATTAAAATAATGTATTTTTAAAGTTTGAATAAATTAGAAAATATTATAAAAATATTATTACAATTTTTTCTCTAAAGTATAAAAAATATAAAATATATTTAAGTAACTAATGAATCATACATAAGGAATGGTTTAAGACATAAGGTTAATTTAATTGATTAAAGATATGTTAAGCCCTTAAAGTTCTTATGGAAATCAACAAAGAATCTTAACATTTCTTTTAAAGGTTGAGGACGCCTTACATTTGAAAGAATTTAAAAAAACCTTAGAGTTTGTAAAATTTTTAAAGATTATAAAATATTCCAAAAAGACTATAATGTTTATAAAATATTAAAAAATGTCAAAACCTTAAATCCCTTAATCAAACCCTAAAACCAAATTTAAGGGTCCACGTAAGGCCATATTGAGCTTGTTCTGGTTGTTCGAAAAAATGACTACCTTCTTGACACTTTAATGATGTATGAGAGATACTACCACAACTTTCATATTCATTTTTATAATAACTACTACTAGCTCCACTAAATAGACTATCCAGCCTTTTGTTCAATACTTCCATTTGAGCTGCAAGAACTACTATGTCATTAATCGCATGAATAACATATGACTTCCTTGGATGGAGTTTAGAATTATACTGAACCTTTTCATCAATGAGATTGTAGGCTTCGGTCATAATCTTGCGTATGAAATTACCTTTAGTCATAACGTTAATGTTGCTACTAGTCGAAGGTGTTAATCCAGTGTAGAAGATGTCTACTTGCTGCCACTTATTGAATCTATGACTAGGACACTTACCAAGCATCTCTCTAAATGGTTCCCATGCTTCATATAGATTTTTATTTTCATACTACATAAACAAGTTAATCTCGGTCTTCATTTTTTCTTTCTTAGCATCTGGGAAAATTTTAGTTAGAAACAACTTCATTAACTCGTCCCATGTAGTAATGGAATCATATTAAAGTGTTAACAATAAGGTTTTTGGCTTATCTCTAAGAGAAAAAAGAAAAAATCCTTAGCCTTATTACATCATCTGAAACTCCATTACTTTTAAAAAGATCAAAAGTATCAAGGAAATTTTGCAAATATTCATTGGGATCTTCTAAAGGTGAACCTCCAAATTGCGAGGACCTAACCATAGAGATGATACTATATGGGATTTCAAAATTATTTGCAATGGATTGAGGCCGAACAATGCTAGCCATAGGTTTACTTCTATTTCCTACTGCTAAGTTTATCATGGTCGGCTCTCTATTTTCTACTTGAGGTCTCACAACCATGCATTCAAGATCCATTTCTATAGGTTCTATTTTACTATCACTAGATGTTACTACTTCTAAAGGATTAGATGTAGTCATTCAAGATTCTTTCTTTTTCCTCCTTAACATGCACTTAAGTTCTATATCAAAGTCTACTACCTCAGGATTTCATCCCAAAAAATGCATAAAAAATTAAATAAAATACTAAAAAAATAAAATAAATAAACAAAGGCAAATAAGATAATAAAAAGCAACAAAAGTGCACAAACTAAAGCAAATAGAAAATAATTATACAAAAATTCAGAAAAACTAGGAAAATTTTTACAAATATTCTAATATTAAGGTCATTTTCCTTGCCCGATTGATCTAGATCATCTCATCTGGCACGAAGGTCAGTCATTACTATGACCGTTTAGGACTCCATATGGTAGAAAATGATCGTCCACTTAAGAAGAGAGAGCAGAGCTATCTACGAAAATATTTTAAAATAAGCTCTCGCATAGCATTTTTTTGGCATAAAGTTTGTCAAAAACTTGTTGGACGTTGGTTATATGATTATGAAAATTAGTATGTTTTTAATGATTTTACTTTAAAATCAACGTGATAAGGCAAGTGTACTTTTTAAACAAATAATAAAGTGAAGTATTTTAAATCCCAAATGTTGATCCCATAGGGAAAATTGTTAATTACTAGGTTAATTAAATCACAATTATCTAGGAAAATAGAAATAATTTTATTAAGAAGTTGACAAATATTAAACTACTCGAACTTGACTTAAACACTTTAAAATTAATTTTTAATTGCTTTCAAAAATTGCTGAAAAATTCTAAATGTGAAAATTAGCTAATGATTAGGTAATTGAGCTTTAAACACTTTTAAGGGCTGATTAGATTTTCTTTACAAAATCTAAACAAAGCTATGATTAATACTTTGCTTTATCTCCATTACACTTAGTTTAAAGTTTCATTATGCTTTAAATATAGTCAACAGGCTTTAAATTCAAGAAGGTCACTTCTGGATTTTAAATGTAGAACTCTAACTCTCATAAAAAATCAAAGTTTGATCATTTATTGATTAATTTGTGTTGTTTATTGATTTTTCCAACAAACTAAGTTGATTTCTCAAGTTTATATTTTCTTTAACATTAATGTTAAGTGACCAACTCAAAATCAGTACTTTTAAACCTTCAATAAACAAAACACAAACCCTATAACATGTCTTTAAGCTCTCTTAAATCATAAATACACCAATACTTAGCAATAAAAATGATTTATCAATACATCTTGATCAAAACATACAAAACATACAACTTAAGCAACATGTCTTGATAAATCCAAAAATATAAGTTGTAAAATAAAGTTTAAGAGTTACAAAACAACCAAGAGAAGCTCTTGGGAGGTTCAAAGAAAATAAATTTTTGGTTTCTTTCTTGCTTCAATCTTCATCGTTCATCAAATAAGATCTAATTCCTTAAAATTAAATATTTCAAATAAAAAATTAAACATATAATCATGAATATAGGGGCCAAAACATCATAATTATCCATGAAAACACATGCAAATTGACCCCTAACATTAGTAGCTTTTGATTTAATTAATAAATCAATCTAAGTTTTATAGATAATTGTAATTTGAGGGACTTATTAGTTGTAGATAAATCCTTATAGAATGATAATTTGGACTCTTAGGACCCACTATATTACTTGTAATAGGTTTACTTACCTATAGGTTGGTCTTAGGTTTAATTAAGAGTGATACTAAAGGTTATCTTTACTATTTTTGTTTTTTTATTTTTGTCGAATTTTCATGATTTACATTCTACATTTTTATTAGTTAGTTTTTTAGTGATTTGCTTAATTTGTTTTTGATTATTACTTTATTTGTGATAGTTTTTGTTATAATTAGTTATTTTCTTAGTTTTAGATGCATACTTGGGCCCAAAAGCCTAAAAATCTTGATTTTGATCTAGAGATGGAATAAATTATACGTAAAAATAGGAAAGAAACACAGTTAGGCACATCTAACTCAATAAAGGTAGAGACAATCAGTGAGGATTTTTAGAGCTAGAAACTTAACCTACAGAGATGAAACAACATGAACACATAGCTACACAACCTTAGAACGAATGTAAAGAGCTAACCATGATGGATTTAGTTATAGGAAATAGACGTGAAATTTTGACTAGCATAATTAGATTTATGGTTAACTCAAACAACTTTGAGATCCTTTATGGAATTATTTCCCTTGTTAAGGTTTCATAATTTGGAGGCTTAGTCTTAAAAGACTCGAATACCTATCTAAAGACATTATTAGACATCTGTTACCTATTTAGGCATAACGGGATTTTTAAGGTCACCATAAAGCTTAAGTTATTTTCTTTCTCTTTTAGAGGCAAAGCTAAAGCCTAGTTATCTACTCTTCAGTCTGGTTCTATCACCACATAGAACAAACTGATGAAACTCTTCTTAGTTAAGTTCTTTTCTCTAGCCAGGATAACCAAAATAAAGATCGAGATTACCTCTTTTATCTAGTTTGAGGATGAAACTTTATACAAGGCTTAGGAGAGATTTAAGTAAATGTTTTTACTTTCTCAGTCATGAATTCAATATGTGGCAGCAAGTAGACATCATTTACACTAGAGTCACACATTTTACAAGTAGTACCATAGATGTTGCTGTTAGGGTAACTTGAAGATAAAGATCTCAAAACAAGCCTACAAGTTGATTAAAGAAATTTCTAAAAATAGTTTCTAGTATCATTCTAGATTTCTCCCTAAGAAACCATATGGAGCCCATACCATTAACGATACAATAAATTTAATAACCTAAATGGAAGTACTTAATAAGAAATTGAATAGTTTAGTGAGTGGATTTGATAATAGTCTGTTGAGAGGTCAAGTAGTCTGTGAGAAATGTGGCGATACCTCCTATACACCCTTAGAGTATCAAATATGATTTCCTTTTACTCATAAGCCTAAACAAGTATGATTAATAAGGTCCTTTAATAGGAAAAAGAAGACCTTTACTCAAACACTTATAATCTTAGGTGGAGAAACCATCCTAAATTTTTATGGATGAATAACCAAAACTAACAATACCTTTTACTAGTCAATCCTAAAAAAGTCCCATCACCTTAGAGCCAATGCCCCACCTCTATAATAAAAGTTAGGATTTGAAGAGACCATGTTAAAATACATCAAATCCAATGAGTTAAGGGTGAAAAACCATGAGGCTACGATTAGAAACTTTGTGACTCAAGTGTGCTAGATTATGTAAATTTTGTACGAGAGGTTCTTTGGTAAGCTATCTAGTATTACTAAAGCCAACCTTAGAGAGCATGGTAAGGCTATAACCTTGAGGAGTAGAAAGGAGGTGGAGAGTATATGTTTAGAGAAGAAGTAAAATAAAAGAGAGAAGAGAAGGTGGTGGAAAGTAGGAAGGAAATGCAAGTTAAGAATGAGAAGGAGGAGTGACCTAGGCTATTCACTAAGCCTAACATGTAACCATATAAGCCTAAGATTTCATATCCTTAGAGACTTGAGGTTGCTTACTTGAATAACAACTTTGAGAAGTTTGTGGAAGTTTTTTAAAAGTTACATATTAATATCTTGTTTATTGAGGCACTTGCCTAGATGCCTTATTATACTAAGTTCTTCAAGTATACTTTATTAAATAAGGGGAAATTAGAGGAGTATGGGACTGTCAAGCTTAATGAGGAGTACTCTGTGATTTTACCTCTAAAGGTTAAGCATTCTAGAAGTTCCACCATCTTATGCACTATAGGTAAAGGCTTTAGTAGATATATGTAAAAGTATCAATTTAATGCCTATGGCTATCTTCAAGCAATTAGGCTCAAGGGAGTTCAAACAAACTAATTACAATCTCGTTATGGTTAGTTGTTTGGTTTATCACTTATCCTAAAGGGATCATCAAGGATTTGCTTGTTAAAGTAGATAAATTAATTTTTTCCATTGATTTCTTAGTGTTGGATATAGAAGAGGACAAAGATGTATCAATAATCTTAGGAGGGACATTTATGGCTATAATTAGAGTTATAGTGGAGGTTAGGAGAGGGAAGTTAATTCTTAAGCTTGAAGATGACGAGGTAATGTTTAATGTTCTTAAATCGTCTAATTTTTCCTTTATGATTGGCTCTTGTAATTACATTGGAGTAGGGAATGATGAACTTAAATGTGATAAGGTTTTTACTCCAATCAAGGATAAAGTCAAGGCTATTGACTTAGATCTTGGTGAGAAGCGGAGGGGCTAGGTTAATTCCAGTCTTATATTCCACTTAACTTCTTTAGAAATTTGATCTATATGGATATGGTGAAGGTTTCTTGGGATAATGATTTGAAGCCTTAATGATGTCTTAATTGCATTGTCTAGCTAACGATGTAAAAAAAAAGTGCTTGTTGGAAGGTAACCTAAAGTCGCTTGTTCTCTTTATTTTCATGTTCTTTTAGTTATTTTATTTAGGTTTGAATCTTTAGGATTTAACATTTTAAGTAATTAGAAGTAAAATCCCTTGAAATTTTGATGGCACATCAATTAAGGGATTTTTAGAGGAAACTAGTAGTTAAAAGTATTGAGAAAAAAAAATGTTGGACAGACCATCAATGACTCACTTTAATGGCATCACTGTAGTTTTTTCAACCTGTGTTGAAGCCCTACAGTAGTAGGGTTTAATATCATCATTATTGCTGTCATTATGACTAGGTGTTGAACCCTACATTTCATAAAAAAATGATGTCGATTTGAATAAAACTTTAAAATCCTCATCTTCTTTACCTTCTTATCCCTTAGTTACCATTCTTCACCTCCCCTACCCACTTTCTTCTCCAATCTCCCCTATTTTCTACTTCCCTCACCATTTCTTGGTAGTGTTCTTGTTCTCCTTCAATCTAAACATATCTTATGCCAACTAACTCACCACATTTTCACTATTTTCTTGCCATTTTTAGCCATCATCATTGCTTGAAACAACATTCATTGTTGTCATTAACTACCAGAGCTTATTTATCATTATTCCTTCACCTCCTATCCATAAAAATCATACCATTGTGTTCTTATATTCATTATTAATCTTTTGGTATCATTTTTGTGCCTAAATCTCTCACCAGTGACAAAAGAATAGTATAACAATAGTAAGTACATTTTGGTGATGATCACTAGAAATTCTAGCAGATTTTTAGACAATTTTCAGCATTCTTTGAGCCAATTTCAAAACAGTTTAAGCCCAGAGGTCTCTGAAATGATTCATAAAGCACAGAGGTCTCTGAAATGATTCATAGTCCTAACATCAAGGAAGAGGTCTACCTTTAATGAGGTTTGATTCGCTGAGAGGGAGAACTTGGAGTGGTCTAAGGTCTATAGCGGCAATAATATCAATGTGGAGTATCTTGTAACCCTACCAGTGGAGATGGAGTTTGACATTGTTGGAGTTTTTTGAGTACTTGGCTAGAAGCATTTCTTAAAATTTGCTAGATCATATTATTCGACTCTAGTTCACAAGTTCTATGTAAACATATAACAAATCTAGATATGATCAATAGTTTTAGGTACACCTATACTTATCTCTCATTATTCATTATCTTCATTGTTATGGGTTTTTAATAAGGGAGAAATATATAAGTGACAAAAGGACACCATTCACAGAGATTCAATGACTTCGAATCCTGATTTCTTTATTACCATTACTCATACTGCCTTAGGACTCAGTAGGTTAGCAGACCTATGAGCATTTCAATTGCTCAACTTAGTGCTCCTGAGCAAATGATTATAGCCATTATCAATGCCAATGTCATGCCTAAGGCTAGTGGCCTTAATGGGGTACGATTTCTAGACATATATATCTTATATAAAATTCTTTATAGGCTAGATATTTTTTTAGGAGTGCCTTTTATTGGTTGTGAGTATTTTAATGCTCCCTCTTTGATATGTTCAGAGATACTCGAGCACAATAACATGGAGCTCCGAGATCCTCAGACTCGTACTGCAATTAAACAAAGGTTCACTGAAGGTGCTTCAAGTTCTAGATTTGTGCCCAAATCTAATGATACTTTAGGTGAAGAATATGAGGAATCAGGGTAGGAAAGGTGTACACTCTTCTAGCAGTTAGCAATAAAAAGACCCAAGAACAACTGAATCAGATGAATGATTAAATGCAAATGATAGTTTGCCACCAATGCTACCTAAAAAAAAAGGATCCATAAAGCTTAGGAGATCTAAGGACTTCATATCCTATCCCTAACGCCATCACCACCACCCTCTCCATAAGCTTTCCAAACCTCTCTTCAGTTGTTGTTTGGTTATGTTTTTGTTTTACTTTATTTTTTTCAATGTTGATTAATTTTTTTGTGGTTTTTAGTTATTATTTTACACATTGAGGAAAATGTGCCCTTTAAGTGTGGGAGGGAGCTAGTTGTTTATGGAATTTCATGTTTGTTTTTACACTCTTGCATGTTATTTAGTTTGCATGTTAGGTTGTTAATTTTAAGGGTTTCATTTCCCTTGCATTTGAACATTTGTGATGAATTTGTTTTCATGAGATTCTATTATAGTAGTTAGAATGGGATTGAGTTGCATGCTTGAAGTTGAATTAGGCCACTTGAATTGAAGGTGAATTATGTTGATTGACTAAAGTAGTTAGTTTTATAAGCTTACTCAAAATTGATGCTTGAGTGATTAGGTGATGTATACAAGCATGATGGGTTTTTAGTTGAGCCTAAGTAAGGAGTTAAGCCTTTATTACTCTATTCCAGTCATTTCATTCCTTGTGTGTGTGATACTCCCATAGGTAGTTACCTCTAGAACTTGCTTTGAACCAATTTAAATATACTAGATGTATACTAAATAGAAATGATTAAGGTCTTTTTTCTTTTAGCCCTTGACTTAAATGACCCACTTATATTATCCCTTACAAACCCCCTTTGAGCCTTTGACCATTTT
The DNA here is from genome assembly GCA_028565735.1 of Pinacopodium congolense. Classification (NCBI taxonomy): domain Eukaryota; kingdom Viridiplantae; phylum Streptophyta; class Magnoliopsida; order Malpighiales; family Erythroxylaceae; genus Pinacopodium; species Pinacopodium congolense. The sequence goes on along the minus strand of JAOXYD010180922.1, from coordinate 5,219 downwards.
GTTCTTAGAGAAAACACCCCATTTTGAAACCCTCAAACCTCTGAGCCTTACCTATTCACAAGTTAATAAAGTACTAAGTGAGCATTAGTTTGGGATTTTTAGCTTCATTTCTTTTCTTGGATAAGTTAAGCAATACTTCTACTAATTGCATGTAGTTGTTGCTTTTGTTTCATTTTTATTGTATAAAAAAGGAGAAATGATCAGAAAAATAAAAATAAAATAATTAAAATTAAAAGAAAATAAAGAGAAAAGAAAATAAAGAATCAAGTGTAGTAGCAACAATAAGTACCAAGTAGTTAGTTATATCCATTTGCATATCTCATAAGTTTATTTTGTCATCCCTTTGTACACTTAATGCTTTATGAATGTTTGTGAAGAACCCTTTAAGTCCTTGTTAACACACCTTAACCCTAGCCCCATTATAACCTTAAACAAAGTCCTTTTGATTTATTTTAGCATGTAATTAGTATGGAGGAGAATTAGTGTATTTGCAAGCCAATGGTTGTGTAATTTCTTATAAGAAGTTTTAAACGAAACGTTATCCCTTATAACCTTAATTGAAATGAGTGAATCCCTTAAGGAAAATTTATTTTGAGTTTATGCTTGCCTTTAAATGATAATATCATAATTTAAGTTTGATTATATGCATTAATGAAAACTAGTTAGATGTGTGTAGTATCTTGACATTTAATTGGCCAAAATTTAAATGATTGCGTGTTATTAATATCTTTGAAGATGAATTAATAGGATTTTTTTGGTTATGTTTGATTTGTACTTGAGGATAAGCAAAGGATTAAGAGTGGAGAAGTTGATAAGTGTAATTTTGGGTTATATTGATAAGTTTTTTAGCTTTAGTTTACTTGATCTTTTGCATCTTTTGCATCTTTTCATGATCTTTGAAGTGTTTTTTTTTTTTACATTATCTAGTTTTTGAGGGTAGATTTAGAGCTTATTTGAAGGATGGATTCATGCACTTTGATGGTTGGATATGTAGGTAGCAAAACTTCAGCATTGGATGTAGTTTAAGTGACTTGGGAGATGCATTATATGGGCTTATAGAGCTGAGATGGCCAAGAAATTTAGAGGGGAGCAAGATCAACATGTGTAGAGGTTTTAGTTCAAATTTCAAGTCAATCGAAGGTCTAAAGAAGAAGCTATGGCCAAAAGAGAGAAGGGAGCAAAAAGTTGTCAAACAACAGTGCATGATCGTGAATAACCAAGTTTTTGTCACCCTAGTGCAGAAGCACGAGGGTGACAAGTGGAACTCACCAAGAACAGCCGAAAGGCAGGATTTTAAGTTAGTGAACCCCCCTTTTGACATATTTAAGGGCTCTAAATCCTAGGAGCCTCCAAAAATCATTAGAGGCCTTCTAAGAGAGGAAAAGTAAAGGTTTTTTTGGTGGCTTCCAAAAGAGGAAAAAAAGACAACATCCTAGGAAATCAAGAAAAGTCTTTAGCATCTAGTTTTTTCTAGCTTCCTTAGAGTAGAAAGGAGGACTTTAAAAATTCACCCAGTTTTTTTCTTCTTTTTATTACTTTCTAGCATAAGAAATATGAATGTTGTTGGATTATTTGTGATTATAAGTAGCTAAACACTGTATAGGAGTTATTCTTGAACTCTTTTTTGAAACTTTTGCTTTTTGATTTAATGAATAAATGCTTGTGATTTGTATTGAGCTTATACCTTGTAATAGATCGAGAGAGTGAGCATGGGCATTTATTTTGGGTAGTATAACTAGAGCTGGCTCCTAATAGACCTATACATATTTAGGTTTTACAAGTAGTTGAAGAGAGATCTTGACTATTTGTTTAAATTATCTATAGGACTACTTAACATCTAGTTGAAAGGTTTGAAAGGGTTGTGTAAGTCGAGAGACAGCATAATTGATTCTATCTTAATTTAACTAAAGACAAATAATTGTGCCTTGAGAGAGGTAATTAAGCATTAGAAAATGTTGGGTCAAGTATAATTGAATTAATAAGATAAGAGGGAAGAAAAAAGGGATAGAGTGGCTCCTAATCTTAAATCTTTACTATCAAATTACTTCACTTTGCATAATTGATTATTCTTTATTTGTTTGATTAATTTTAGTTTATTTTCTAGTTTTTAGCATTTAAATTATTTTCTTAAATAAAATATAACCAAAATTGAGTCTTGACTGAATAAAATCCTCATGGGATCGATACTGTTATATTACAATTATACGACTAGTATACTTGCGATGTAGCATAAAGCTGGTGAGCATTTATCGACACACATAAATTGTCTCATCAACTAGTCGACCAATTAAAGCCTTGGTTAACTACTAGCTAGTTAGTCATAATGCTAAACATGCACAATTTTAATATATACATTCCAAAAAAAAAACAAAATCAAATCCTAAAACATATTAATCACTTAAAAATTACCTAAAAACAAAAAGTGTTCATTCATTAAAAACAATCAAACCATTTAATTCATTAAATCTCACCCCAAAAAATCAAGTATCAATTAATTTCATATAAAACATGTGACTACCTTTTTGTATAATGCCAATTTTTGTTTGATTTATTCTCCTACCTAGTTTAAAAATATTTATTAGTGCTTATTCTTTTTTTCTTGGGGATACGTTTAAAATCCATTATTCTAAAAAATATAATTTAACTAATTTTTAGTATCCACATTAACTTAAGTTCTTGTGAGTTAGTTGTGTTTCTCCAATCACTTGGCGAAAGATTCCAATCACTTGATTTATTAAAGCAAACCATTTAGTATATCCATAATAGCCATAAAAAGTGAAAAATAAGGGAATATAAGTTGTATATGTATGTATGTTGTTGGCTGGTTTAGTCTAAATTATCCAAATCAAATATCAAATTAATCAATTCAAACACACCTTCTTTAAGCACTTGCAAATCAACTATCACAATAAGTATATAGGTCATTAGATAATAAAGTAAAGTATTTTTAAGACTTTGGAATATCGAACCCAAGGGAATTAATGTAAGTATTAGGTAACTTGAATTACAATTACCTAGAGAAGCTCAAGATTTCAAAGTAAAAAGGGTTAGAATTACTAACTTAACATAAAAGCTTTCAAAAATGCAAAGGATCCAAATTGATTTAAAGCTTACCAAATTGGATAATTATCTAAGGCTTAGGCTTTAAATGATTTAATTGAATTATAAAAAGTGTTGGAATATCTAATCTAGGGTTTTCACTAATTCAAGGTAAAGCTATAGTCAAGTCAATGCCTTATCTCTAACATTCTTATTCTAAGGTTTAGTCCACCTATAACTATAGGAAGTAGGCCTAAAGTATAAGAAGTTTTAATCCTAAAATCTATATTATAAGATTATAACCCTTATAATTAATCAAAATTGGGTCATTCATTGATTAAAATCATGTTGTTTATTGATTTTTCCAATAATTAAAGTAATTGGTCCTCTACTTAATCATCTTCCCTCTTTATATTGAGTGCCCATGTTAAGACAAACATTAAGCATTCAAAATAAACAAGGATTATCATCCAACATATGTTAAGAACTTAATCAATCCATTTAACGATCTGTCCTTAGCTTCAAATCAAATTAAGCATGCATATATAACAAAGAACAAATAAGAATCAAGCTTAAGCACATGTTCTTGCAGTATATGTAAAGAAAGAGAGAAAAAAAATAATTAAAGGGTTTAGATTAAACCAAATGATGCTCCAAAGTGATAGAAAATCTTCAATTACATTTAAAAACTCAAGAAATCCTTAAAAACAACATGAAATCAACAAATACAAAGCTAAAAAAGAAAATAGAAAAGAAAAACCTAAGCTAAAGAAAGAAGGAAAAAAACTAAGACTAAATATGGTTTTACAGCCCTAAATATATGATAGAATGGCGCTAATTTGTCTCTATAGCTTTATGTATATGTTTGGAGCAAGTTAGGAGTAAATGGAGCAAGTTGTAGCCAATTGGGAGGGAGAGCCAGCTGGAAACATCTTGAAATATACCTAAATGACACTTAAAGTATAGTAAAATAGTTCGTTGAAGTCCCGAAATTTTACTTTATAGAAAGCCTTTAACAGCAGTTATTCATCCTTAAATGGCGCCTTAACTATATCACTATTTAATTTTATACTTCTCTATAGATTCTCCAAGTTTTCCATCTTTCTAGCATCAAACTACAATATAAACATGATTAGATAATTCACATAATCTATCATAAATCTGGAAGTAATGTGCATTAAATCATAAATAAAAACACATTAAAACTCATTAAACTAAGAACTTAACACTCCCACACTTAGACATTTACTTATCCTCAAGAAAATCAATCTATCTTATTGTTGCGTTGGTTAGGTGACTTAAAATTACGAGTGATTTTAAAATGATTTATTTTGAAACCAATGGACTTTTAAGGCAAGTGTACCTATCACAAAAGTAAGAAAGAGGAGTAATATTTCAAACTCCGAGTATCGAACCCACAGGGATAAAGATACTTAATTACCAGGTTGATTGGATTACAATTATTTAGGTAAAATTTAGAGAAATTGATTAAAACTTGGAAAAAGGTTTAAAATTGACGACCTTGGCTTAAACACTTTAAAAATGATTTTTAATTGCTTCTAAAAAATTCTTAAAATTACCAAATGTGTAAATGAGTTATGGATTAGATGATTGATGATTTATTTCAGTTTTAAAACAAGTTTAGAGACTGATTAAAGTCCTTCACAAAATCAAAACAAAGCTAGGTTAAGACTTTGCTTTTTCTCCATTTAATCTTTTTTAAAGTTTGTTTATGTTTTAAAATCAAGTAAATGGGCATAAATTCCAAGAAGGTGAGTTCTGGAAAATTTAGTCCAGAACTCCAACTTTTACAAAAAATTCAGGTTTGGTCATGCAAGGATTAATTTATGCTACTTATTGATTTTTCAAACAATTTAAGATGATTTTGTTATGGTTAAACTATCTTAAATCCTAATCTTAAGTGGCCAGCTTAAAATTGGTACTTTCAGATCTTCAACAAGGAAAATACAGACATATAAACATGTATATAAACTCGTTAAATCATTAAAACATAAATTCATAGCAATAGAATCGATTAGCCACACATTTGAATGAAAATATACAAGATATGCATTTTAAACAACATACTTAGATAGATATACAAATATGAGCTAAATAAAATAGTTTAGAAGTTAAAAAACATGTTTAAAATCCTTCTTGACAAGTCTTGAACCTCTTAA
>JAOXYD010180498.1:0-23522 GCA_028565735.1 Pinacopodium congolense | reverse complement strand
CAATCAATAAAACCTCATAAATATTGTTTTAGGATCTTTATAATACCTATTTATAAGCTTCCCAAGCTTAAAATGCTATTGGTAGCTTAAAATAGTCATTATACGCATTAAAAAGTCATTAAATTAGCCCTTATAGTGTTCACTGACACCACAACAACACCCCATAATAATGCCATTGTGTATCACTATTTATACTCAGTAAAACTTGAAAAAATCAGACTAAAATGATGGTAGAATAACAATGACATTGTTCACCCAATCAACCAACATTATGGTCCAAAGAAATGTTATAATACATAGCTTTAACAACACTATTAACCACTGTTGTTGATTGTTATTAAGTTCATGGAAAACACTTCAAAACTTACTAAAACACTTCCAAATACCTAAATCTTGACTCAAGCAAGTTTAAACAAATTCCCCAAGGTAATTTTTGTGATCAAGACTTATCAATTAATCAAAGTGTTGTGATCCATAAAAGTTTGAGCTCATTTGAACTTTTGTTTCAAATTAAATTTTAAACTATTTCCAAGCATTTCAAAAATATACTTTTCACTCCAAAAACAAATCATATAAGTTTCAAATCATTTTCCAAGTGATTATAACTACCAAGATGTGTCAATTAAACACAAATATAAAATATTCCTTTACTATAAATTTTTTTCATTTTAAACAACTTCAAGAGTTTTTCAAAAGTTTTCCAAACTTTCTCAAACATTCTAAAACTATTCTTTTCATTTTAAAAACCAATTTACACTAGTTCTAAAAGTTCTCTAAAGTGATTTTAGAAACCAAGAAATTATAATTAAATTCACATAAAATTTGTCTTAGTTATGGAAATTTAAGCATTTGTGAAAACTTTTTAAAACTGCAAAACCTTTTCAAAGTTTTCCTAAACTTCTCAACATCAGTTTTCACACCAAAAACTTGACTCAGTCATATTCAAAAGCACTTAACCAACTTAAATAATTTTTTCAAAGGACTTTGACATATCAAGAGGTTTTCTTTGAAATAAAACACTAAATTCCTCTTCATTATGAAACACATTATACCAATATGACATTGTAAACCAAATCCTATTGTGCAAACATAATAAACATACCCAAATAAACTCTAAAACTCTTGACCAAGCTCCAAAATATAAATGATCATATAAATTTTAAGCCCTTTAAATATTGAGAAGATCAAGGCAATTTATACCAAAAAAATATAGTTATAAGTCCAATTAATCTTGATCTTCTCATCATTGCTTGCTCTACTCTATCATTTTCTTCACTTGAAAATACTTCCTCCTTGCTCTCCATACGTATGATCTTGCCATTTTGCATCTACCTATCTTTCTAATGCATCAAAACTAAAACATTAGTAATAAAGATGTTTTATCATCATCAAGACTAAAGATTAAAAACTCCCTTGCTTTAACAATCTCCTCATTTTTAATAATAGCAAATTTCCTAAAAAGTCCTACACTCTCCTTAATGTCACTAAAACTCTCTCTTTCTTTTTGATATCATCTAAAAAGTTATAAAATCTAAAAAGTTATAAAAGATTTGAAAACATGCTAAAAATTAAACCAAAATTTAATTAAGTTGATACCAAAAATTGTACTTAATTTCAATTGTTAATAAAAGTACTTGTCATTAAAAAAATTTACAGGTTTGTTAAAAATCAAATACAAATCAGGATTTTGGAAACTTTTCATCAGTTAATTCCCAAATGTCTCATAACTAAGCAATATTCTTTCAAAACTACCTATCTCTCTTCCTAAACTCATATAAATCTCTCTTCCTATCAATCAATGCATTAAAAAAAAATTACACTTCCCCTAAATATATGAACCAATTGATTTTGGAAGCAAAAACACAAATAAAAACAATCATATTAAATCATAAGCTCTAATACCAATTATAAATGACATTAACTCTTAATTCATGTATTAAATTTTTTTACTCCATCTAAATATATACATTAATTCATTTTAGAGCAATAAAATATAAAAGGATTTAAAAGTGCATTACACATTAAAAAAACTTATGTTATGCATCTTTTCGCATTCAAACCTAAAAATATGCAATTATTTTGCATAAAAATACATATTAACTCACAATACGCATGTTATGCGTTAAAAGCACATATTTCACATATTATACATTAAAATGAAAAATATAAGTACAAATAAGATTTGAAAATTGACTATCCTTACATGAAGCAACTTTTGAAAATTGACTATCCCTACATGAAACAATTTTTGAAAATTGATTTCCTTATATAAAACAACTAATATCACCCAAACTTCTCCTAGAACCATGTAAAAAATAATTGAAATATGCTAAAAGAGATCTACTCCCCCTAAATTTATGCATTTTGAAAAACTTGATCACACAAGAGGAAGGTACATATATGTTGAACCAAGGGAGGTTTTCATCATTGGTTTTAATGATGACAAAACATAATTGTTACTAATATTTTAGTTTTGACGTGTTAGAAAGATAGGTAAAAGCAAAATGTGCATGTATACATGTTAAATTCCAAGGAGGAAGTGTTTCTAGTAAAGAAGTTAAGCAATGTGGAGCAAGCATCAAAGTAAACATCAAGAATAAAGTCAAGTCATGAATGAAGTTCAAGGTCATGAAGAAGAAAATTGAATAGGTTTAAAACTTGAATTTTTATTATAAACTTGTTTGATCTTTACTAATGCTTGAAAGATCTCACTTTTGCATGACTATTTGCATTTAGAAGTTTGGATAAAGTTTTAAAGTTTGGTTAGGCTTATTTATGATATTTGCATATTAGGTTTGGTTTAAAGTTTTCTCATATAGGCATGGAATTGCATAATTAAGAGGAAAGTATGTGAATTATTTTAAAGTATTCATTTTGGTATGTCAAAGTCTTTTAGAAAGTTGCTTAAAGTTGTGTAAGTTTGTTTGAACTTATTTGAGTTAAATATTTATGTGAATTATAGTTTTTAAAGTCTTTGTGAAAGTTTTTAAAAACCTTGGAAAGTTGGATATTTGTTTATAATGCAAAAATTTTCACTAGACCAAGCATATTTTGAGTTTTGAGTGTAATTGAAATACCTTATTATATAAAGCATTTTTAAAAGTTATATGAAATTGCAAAGTGGAAAGAATTTATTTGAATTAGTTACGAAATTTTTTGAAAATTTTGGAATGGTCTAAAAGATTTAACATGAAAAATTTCCATAAACAAGGCTAATTTTGAGTTTGAGTAAATTAAAATATTTTGGAAATCAAAACAACCTTGCAAATGGAATCAAACCTTGTGCAAAGTGTTTTTTGTAACAAAAGAAAGTGTTTTGATGTAAGTATGAATTATTTTAAAATTGGTTTTAAAACAAAAGTTTCAAAATTTATCATAAATTAAGGCAATTTACTTTTTTTAAGCTTAATTGTGATATCTTAGTATTAGAAATTATCTTAGGGACCTTTTAAAACCTTTTGGAGTTGTATTTGATCTTAGAAAAATATTTGGAGAGTTTTGAAATTTTTTTGAGTCATTTTTATACTTTTTTAAGACCATAATGGCAGGTCACAACGGTTGTGTATGCACAATGACACCATTGTAATCATATGTTCTATCAAGAATCATAACGATAGGTAGAACGACATTGTTGATAATGTCATTGTAATAATAAATTCTATTTAGTAGATTAGTGACAGGGCAAAACAATGCCATTGTAGTTCAAGTGAAACACCATTGTAGTCCTAAGTAACCATTGTACTGGATAGTTTAACAATATTTATGTGTGTAACATCTTTGTAACACTTCTAACAACTAGGAGAGCTTGGGAATTCTATAAATAGACATTCTAAAGGTCTTAGAATAATATTTATGCTATTTTTATGTTTATGAGAGCATTGAACAAGAATTGTGTTGGTTTATGAGCATTAGAGTAGGAGTGGAGTTTGTGCTTGTTTTGTTGCATTTATTGCATCATTTTGAGACCTTCAAGTATTATTTTTATCAAGAAAGTATTGGAGATAAAGGGTGCTTGAGTTTTGATTAGTGAGACTGGTTATTGGGGGGTTGATTTTTCAATAATAAAAGTTATTAAATTTGAATTTTGGTAAAAGGTTCACCATAGGTTGAATATTAGTCTAAGAATTGCATATTGTTGAAAATTGGTTTAAGTAGCTTAGGTTGATAGTTTAGAAAAAAATTTTAAATACCTAATTCACCTCTTCTTAAATGCCATTGGGCTTACAATATGTTAATTTTTTTCAAAATATTTATAATTTCAAAAATGTTATCACTTACAAGATACTACTTGTAAAAGTGATACCAAGCTAAAAAAATCTAATACGTGTGATTCTTCAATCTTTAAATCAGGTATTTCAATGTTATGCACCAATTTCAAAAATCATACAATGGCTCCCTTTAGACACATATAATAAGTTTTGTACTTATAACACGTATTCCAAGGCCAATATTCTCAAATCAAGCATATACTATCAAATGTATATCAAGTCAGAATTTTCAAGTATTATCAATGTAAAAGTAAGCTTGTACCTCCTATTTCCATTACAACTTCATATCATATTTTCTACTCCTCACTTGATTCAACAATTGCTTGCTTGTTTGGCTCATTTGAGGGCTTCTTGGTAATTTTTCCATTTTCACTAAGTTGTTGCAGATACCACTTTTTACTTCTTTAATTGACATTAATTGATGCCAATTAATGTTGACCTACAAAAAAAAAAGAAGAAAATTAATGTTTTCTAGGTACTTACATGGTTTTGGGTCTTTAGGAGTTAGCTTTGATACCTTTCTCATCCCTTTTAATGGTTTTCTAAAAAATCTTTATTTAACAAAATAAGACCTTTCAATATGTTCAACATTACCATAAAAATAGCAAACTGTAGGAACATCATAAAAGTGATAATGTGACCTCACATTGTTATACCTAAATGCATTTCTCTACCAAAGTTAACTGTCCTACAATAATGATAAAACTTTGAATATGCATGAGATCCTTTCCGATATTCATGCATGTATATGATATAACCATAAAATATGTCACTTTGTCAACTATGAGACTTAAATGCATTTCTAGATCCTATAACACTATATGTTCTTCCTTAATGAAGATGAGACCTAAGATGAGAATAAAGCATGCTTCTTGATTTTTGTCAAAGCATGTAAGGAGCATGACCATATGTCATGCCATTATATATAAAATGAGGCCTAAGATTTTGCCTATGCGCATTTTTAGGTCTTCTATCACTAAATGTCCTTTATTAGTAAAAATGATACCTATGATATAATTGAAACTACCTTTAGATTTATGAACATGTATATGAGGAGTATGGGGATATGTAGAACCATACTACCTAACATAGGGTCTAGATGCATCATTTTCAGTTTGTGCATTCCTATAAAAACTTATGCCTATTTCTACTTGAATGAATTTCCTTCCTAAATTTAGATCTAAACCTATATATGAATTCATGATGAATTTTTCTATAATGGGATTTTGAAGATGAAGCAATGATTTCAAATAAGGGCTTTGATACATTTTAATTCTTGAAGTTCTTGCTCTTTACAAAAATAATTTTTACATCATTATAAATACTCCCTTGAGTGAATCCCAAACCATGCCTATCACTTGACGCTTTTAAACTCTTAACATGTTAGTTAATTTTTCATTCCATTGAGTGGATTTTGACAATGATTCTTTAATTCATTAATCTCCTTCTTTAATGTCTCATTCTCATACTACAAACTATTCTTATCATCATTATGCTTGGTAACTTTAACACTCCTAAATTCTAACATGTTATGCATCTTATTTTTCAACTTTTCATTTTCAATCATGCATACATTCAAATGCTTTAATGTCTGTCTATGTTTGGAAGAAATTTTCTTTCTTCTTATGCTTATGATTAGATTTTAACATGTTATGCATCACATTTTTTAACTTTTCATTTTGAATCATGCATACATTCAAGTGATTTAATGTCTCTTTAAGTTCGAAAGAAATTCTCTTTCTTATTATAAGTGCTTAACTAACTCATAATGTGATAAATCATCATAATCATTATCACTATATGAGTTAGAACTAGAAGGTACCTCATTATCTTCATTTTGGGAATTTAATAGAGACGATGCCTCATCTTCATTTGCTATCAAACACATGTAAACTTCCTCCTCTTCCTTTGGCTCATTTTTCTCGTCTTTATCTTGATTACCACCGATATAAAAATCCTCTAACCTATACTAAATTTTATTGGCAGATTTATGCCTAGATACTTTATCAACATACATCGATCTATGCACCTACATAAAAATCCTCCAACTTACACCAAATTTCATTAGCAGATTTACACAAAGATAATTTATAAAATACACATCTATCTATGCACTCAAAAAAATTCTTTGACGTTTTATTCAATATTTTTTCCTATTAAGAAAATTTTTATTCTAGTTCTTGACTCTAAAAATTTAATTAAAAAAAGGTAAAGTATACACATATAACCTCTCTTGATCAAAACAAACATTAAAATGTGCCTTTTCTCACTAATTAATTAGAAATTTAAGCAAAAAGTAAGATATAATCTAACATCAATTGGAAGCCCTATGACACGCAAGAGGAAGGATGAATTAGATATCAAAAAATTTTCTAAACTAAGCTTTGAACCACATAAAACCAATTTATGCAAAGATGAGGTCTTTAAGTTAAAATTCAATCTAAATATGATGATATACCAATTATAAGACAATTTATCAAATTAAAACAATTTAATATCAAACATAATTGCAAGTAAATAAGTAAGTTAAATGAAAAGAAAAACACACAACAATTTTTATAATGGTTCTAATCAATCTTTAGATTAAGTATACTCCCAAAAACTTTGTTAGATTTTTACTATAATAAATCTTTTTTAGAGGAAAAAGGAACACTTATAACATTTTCTTTTCACAAAGATGGTGAAAAGCAATCTATAAACATCTTTTTTCTACAAAGGGGTTGAAGAAGAACCTAATTCAATCTTATTTTTGTAAAGGGAGAAGAATACCCATTTATCAATACCAAATTCAACAACTTTACTCCTAAAATTAAGCCCTTGAAAAATTAATCTTCAAGGTAAACTCAATCATACATAATACACATGCTTGCTTGATCAAAACTAATGCTCAGGGACTAAAATATACAATAAATGCAAACATAGAACTTAATTTTTTCTTTTGAAATCATAAACCGATATAAAACAACCAAAATCTTGGCTAATGATCTTTCAATCAACAAGCCCTCATAAAGATTGTTTAATACCCTTAGAATATTTATTTATAAGCTTTCTAGGCTTAAAATGTCGTGTGAGGCTCAAACTAACTATTATACATATCAAAAAGTAGAAAATTGGAATCCTTACCAACTTGATCTTGTTGCCCTCGACAACAAATATGCAAATTTAGTCTTTCACTAAGATTTGAATAGTTGTACTGAATTTAAACTGATTATGTTTCACCCCTTCCTCATAGAAAGTTGATCAAATAATTCCTAATATAACTCTTCTATAAAGTTCATTAATATATGAAGTCATTAGTTTTTTCCCATCTATCTGAATGATCGGTCTCAACTTGGGAGGAAGAATGAGTAATAGACATGAAACCAACCATTATGGTTCTATATTTGTTAGAATAAAATTCTTAGCTAATTCCACCCATTTAACCAAAAAAAATCCTTTTTTCAACATTCATTGATATTAAAATGACGCCCCATATCATCTGCCACCATTTATCTTTGGTGAAATTTGAGAAAATTAGACTACAATTATGGTAGAATAACAATGTCGTTATTCTCCTAATCAATCCCCATTATGGTCAAAAGCAACACTTTAAGATGTAGCTTTAATGGCACCATTAACTACCATTGTTGACTGCCATTGTGCTCCTAGAAAATACTTCAAAACTTAACCAAAATAATTCCAAACAATTCCAAATACCTAAATCTTGACTCACACAAGTTTAAAAATATTCCAAAAAGTGTTTGGTGATCAAGAATTATCAATTAATTAAAGTGTCTTGGTCCATACAAGTTTAAACTCACTTTGAACTTTTCATTTCAAAACCAATTTCAAACCATTTCCAAGCATTCCAAGCATATTCTTTTCACTTAAAAAACAACTCACACAAGTTTTAAATCATTTCCTAAGTGATTATAAATGCCAATCCATGTCAATTAAACACAAATATAAAATATGCTTTAGTTATGGAAATATTTCATTTTAAACAACTTCAAAACTTTTTCAAAAGTTCCCTAAACTTTCTCATACATTCCAAAACTATTCTTTTTATTTTAAAAACAAATTTATACAAATTTTAAAACTTATCTAAGGTGATTTCATACATTTAGACATTTCAATTAAACTCAAACACAAAATTTGTCTTGATTATAAAAATTTAAATACTTGTGAAAACTTTTTAAAACTTCGAAATCTTTTCAAAGTTTTCCAAAACTTCTTAACATAATTTTTTACATAAAAACTTGACTCAGTCATTTTCAAAAGCATTAAACCGACCCAAATAACTTTTCAAAAATACTTGTCATATCAATAAGATTTCTTTAAAACAAAGCACTAAATTCCTCTTGTATTTGAAATACTATAATAATATGATAATCATAATTAAAATCCTATTGTGCAAATACAATAAATAAACTCAAATAAACTCTAAAACTCTTGTTCAAACTTACAAATGAAAATGATTATGCAAATGATGAACCCTTAAAGCATTGAGAAGATCAAGGTAGGCTTACATATAAAAAAATATAATCGTAAGCCTAATCAATCTTGATCTTCTTTTTCTAACTTCCCTTCTTGATCTTCTAATCAATGCTTGCTCTACTTTCTCATTTCATCACTTTAAAAAACTTCTTCCTTGGGCTTCATATGTATAATCTTCGCACAATTTGCATTTACCTATCTTTCTAATGTATCCAAACTATAAAAAAAATAAAAATAAAGATGTTTTGTCATTATCAAAATCGATGATTGTAGCATTCCTTGGTTTAACAGTATTTAAAGTAACAACTAGTTTTTGGTATCTAACAATTTTATAAGTTAGAGTAACAACTAAGTTGGCCTTTAACTTATTTTTTTTAGTATAAGTATACGGTCTTAAACATATAAAAGAAGGTTTTTGGTGCATTGGTGATTTGGGAGGTAACTTTGTACATGAAAATGAGCTTTTGGTTTTGAATAACCTTGAGAGAAATTGTGAAGTTTTAAAGCTAGCATTAATTATGTTTTTTGTGTACCCTTGTACATTGATTTGATCAAGGAAGATTTTTGGTTTATGTATGTTTAAGGCTTGACTATTGAGATTGATTTTATTGGTTTAACTCTTCACCCTTTTGAAAGTAAGATTTTTGTGGTTTTCCAGTAATTATTATAAAGAAAGATTTTATGGGTTCTTCTTCACTATTAAGGAAAATTATAAAAGATTACTCTTCACCTTCATAAAAAAAATTGATTATAAGTTTTTTCTTCACCTAAAGAAGATTGTGTTAGAGTAAAATTTCAAACAAGTAGTTAGAGAGAGGATGTTAGCAAAGGATTGTTGCCAAATCACTATAAAAATTAGTTTGCATTCTCTTTTCTCTTCACTCTTTTATTTAGTTGAGATTATTCTTGAATTTTTTGAATTTGAATAATATTGTTTTATATTGACATCATCATCATCATCATTCTAGGCTGAATTATGGTTAGAGATTTCATTCATTACAAAATTCAGTTTAGGTTTTAAACTTAGACATTTTTAGAGTATCTAATTCATCCCCCTCCCCCTTCCCTTTAAGTGCTATTTAGGACTAACAATAAGCTATTTGCATATTATTATTATTTTATTTGCATAGTGTTATTGGTTTATTTAAAAAATTTTGTTCTTTTGGCCATTATTAATGGGCTATCATTTTCGAAATTGAATCAAAGATCATATACTTTTGATTTAGCTTTGTTTCCCTTTCAACTTAGGCATGAGTGGATCTGAGTTACATAATGAATCATAATTTTTTAGTAATTAATAAAAAAAACATTTTAATGCTTAATTATATGTCTATGTTTTTTAACTCTTGTGTATACCAATTAGGTTTTAAAACATAAAGGTCAACTGTATAAGACACCAAACTAGAGGGCTATTGAAAGTAGAACTAAATGGAAATTTAAAGAAATAATAAAAAAATGAGAATTTTATTTGAAAAAGCACTTATAGATTTTATTTCAAAGGGATTTAAGTCATTTGTAAAAGCATTTATCAGTACAAGTCTTATATGTGAATTGTATATAACAATATTTATGAGACATTCAGTGGATATATTCACCAACCAAGAATCATGACATTGATTAATATGTATGAGAAGATTAGGTAAAGAAATTTTATTTTTAGTTTTTTATATCATTTAATTTTTTAATAAATTAAAGTATTACACTATTATAATGGTAAGATATTAATCATAACAACAATTAGCAAGAAAAAGGCATTGATGGAGAAAATTCATGTTGAAATTTGTCCAAGGCTTAGAAAAAATTTGGAGCAAGCAAAGATGGATAGTTGATTTTGTCAAATCAAAAGTAATCGGAGTATGAAGTTTAAAGTGTCAATTTTTTTATGATTATTATATTGTAGACCTCGTTGCTAACCATATGGCTATAAACTTTGTGAGTTAAGTGGAATTTCATATAAGTATGTTATATCTACTATAAGTTTTGGTAAATTAAACCCTAATAACAATGTTAGTAATTAATTTAAGAGAGAAATATTTAAGAGCATATGCAATGCTTATTGAACCTTTAAATGAATCTAAGATGTGGCATAAAGGAACCATACCCATATTTTTCCAACAAAAAAAAAATCTTAAGAATAGAGGGACTTAAATAGTGGAAAAAGGATCACAACAAAATGTCTAGAGTTGGTATTGAGATGACATGTACATATTGTCAAAACATTAGGCATAACAAAAAAAAAAGGTTCCTATTCAAGGATAAACTAGTTATATTAAAAGCTTTTGTAGATGGAATAGCATGGTTAAAATCTATCTAAGTAGGAGTCAGGGACACTAAGTAAAGTTACTCAACAATGATACTGGAATGTAATAATCAAATTAGAAAAAGTTTTGAAAATCAATCTTCTAGAATTTATATAATAATTTTTTGCACTTTACATGTGTAATGTGATGTTATTGCATTTTATATCATTTTATGTATGTGTGATTTGTATTCAATTTGCATCATATTACAATGTGTACTTATCTTTCTAAAAGACACTTTTTGTAACTATAAGTCCTCGTAGTATCTAAGAGGGGAGTGAATTAGGTGTAAAATTTTTCTAATCTTTAAGTTTAATTCACCTAAATTGATTTTTGCAAAGTATGAAATCCCTAAATCACAATTCTACCTAAATGTGATGAAATGTAAATATAACTCAAATTCAAACAATTTAATAATAGTTATAACGTGCATAAATTAAAAAGATTAGGGAAAAGGGATATATGACTAATTTTTATAATGGTTTGACATCTATTTTTTTACTTACTTCTACTCCTTAACACCTTGCTAGGAATTTCACTATATCAAATCTTCCTTAAGATAAAGAGAAATCCTTTACAATAATCTTCATGTGAAAGTGAAGAATAACCTTTTAAAATCTTCATTAAAAGTGAAGAGTAACCTAAAACTATTTTCTTTCTAGGGTGAAGATGAACTTAAAACAATATTACTTTTCTAAGAGTCAAAAGTAATCTTTTTTACAAATTCGAAAGCTCTTAATGTCCACTCAAGCTTAAATAAATCAAAACACTTGCTTGATCACAACAATGGCTAAGGGGTTCAAACATCCAATGAATGCAAACTCAGAATACTAACCTTTTCTTTTAAACTCATTCAAAACATAAAACCAAACTAAAATCTCTTCCAATGGTTTCTCAAACATTAAAGATGCATAAAGGTTATTCTAAAACACTCAGAATAATTAGTTATAAGCTTCCTAAGCTTAAAATATCATTGATTTATCAAACTAGTTGTTACCTAACCATTAGACATTAAAAACTTATCGTTACAACAACTACTGAGATTACAATAGCATCCTACAACAATGATATTATAAACCACCATTGTTTTTAAACTATAATGACATTGTTCTTAAACTACAATGATGCCATTATATGCACTGTGCACTGACATTGATCTCCTAGAAAACAAACATGACTACAATGCGAGGCTACAATAACACCTTTATCCCGCAATTATAAAATGCCCTTGAGGCACTAAAAAATACTTTAAAACTTGACCAAAAACATTTCCAAATACCTAAGACTTCACTCACACTAATTTAAAAATATTCCCCAAGTATTTTTGGTGATCAAAACTTTTCAATTAAATAAAAAAAGAATTTTAATTCATACAAGCTTAAGCTCATGTTCAACTTCATTTCAATATCTGTTCTAAAACACTCCTAAACATACCAAAACAATTCTTTCACTATAAAAATAGCCCACACAAGTTTAAATAATTTCTTAAGCAATTTTAAATACCAAATCATATCAAATAAAATCAAATACAAAATTTGTCTTAATTGTGGGAAATTTTCGTTTCTAAACAACTTTCAGAGTCTTTCAAAAATTTCGATACTTTCACAAACATTCAAAAAATTTTATTTTTACTTTTAAACCATTTCATACAAGTTCTAAGCTTCTCAAATTAAACTTAAAGACAAAATTTGTCTTCATTATAGAGATTTAAACACTTATGGAATTTTCTAAATTTTCAAAATCTTTTTAAAGTTTTCCTAAACTTCTCAAAATCAATTTTCACATAAAATACTTAACTCAATCATATTTAAGCACGCTCAACTAAGCTTAAAAAACTTTCTAAAATACTTTAACACATCAAGAGGACTACTTTAAAGCAATTTCTAAGTTTCCATTTGATTATGAAACTTTATACTTAACTCTAAACCTAATCCTTATATGTAATGCAATGATCATGCAAGTAATGAGTCCTTTAAGCATTGATAAGATCAAGACAAGATTTACATACAAAAATACATATCTAAGCCTATTTAACCTTCTTATCCTTTATCGTGATCTTCCACCTTGATCTTCTCATCAATGTTTACTATACTATTATCATTTTCTTCATTAAATTTCTTGCTTTTTGGGGCCCATATTTTATTCACTATTACCATTTTATTTACTATTAAATTACATATTTTACATTAATCTATCTTTTCAATATACCAAAACTAAAATATTAGTAATAAATATGTTTTTTCCTCATTAAACTAATGATTGGAACCAACTTTGGTTTAACAATCTCCTCCTTTTTATCATAATAAAACATATGACATTAAGAAAAAAAATACAAAAATAATCCAAGGCAAAACATATACTACTTCATACATTATGAAATAAGTAAATGTTATCACATTTCCTCTTTTTACCAATCACTCCTTCACTTTCCTTAGTATCTAGTATCAATAAACACTCTCTCCTTTTTTGACATCATCAAAAAGAATTGAAAAGTTAATCAATTTGATACCAAAAATTAAACTTGATAACAACTGTTAATAAAAGCACTTGTCATTGAAAAATTCATAAGTTTTTCAAAAAATCAAAGTAAAGTGTGATTTTGGAAAATCTTTCATTAATCAATTCTCAAATCTCTTACGATCATGCAAAACTCCTTCCAAACTACCACTCTTTCTTTCTTAAATCATGTAAAGATCTGCCCCCTTTAAATCTTGTATTAAACAAACTTCACCCCCCTAAATATATTCGTTGGTGCATATTGGGATAATAATTCTTGATAGGGGAAATGATGTTGATAAGAAAATTCTTCCAGAAAATGAAAGAGCGAGAGAGCATGAGTGCTCGTGAGTGTGAGAGTGCTGCCGAGTTCCTAGGTTGAGGTCCGCTGGTTGTTTTCTCCCCATCTCCGTCTTCTTTCCTTACAACATTTCCCTTTTAGCCTCTTATACCTATCTTCTCCTCCTTGTACTGTTACCCAAAACCTAGCCTATCCTTAAAACATCCTTTTTCCTCTTTTATGAGTCTGATGGCTAATCAATTTAGCCCTCTTAGCCAACTCTATAACCCTTCATCTTTCTACCATAAATCGGACTCACCAAATCCCTTTCCCCCTTTATCACCTCCAAATTTCCAGACCCTTATTCCTAATAATGCTATCTCGCTTAACCCTAATTTTTTTTCCTACTACTCCTAAATCGTAGGTTCCTCGTTCTTAGGAACTTGCTGGTACATGACTTCAAGAGCCGGTGAAAGTTCCCCTTCCTCTAACATGAAAGTCAATAGTCTCGAATGTCCTGGGGGACTCTTCTAAACCTCTACCCCTTGCCTACTATCCCCCAGAAGTTAAAGATGGTTAGATTCTGGTCATTCCTCCTCTAGAATTAGTCAAAAAAAATTCCGTAATGTCCTTATTGGCTTTTTTATTGGTAAGAAGCCTGCCTTTCCTGGGGCATACTATACAAATCTTGGCTTGCTTATGGTATAACTGAAAGCTTTATTACTCGCTCGAACAAGTTCTTGTTTAAATTTGATTCTAAAGAGGGTTTGAAATCAGTTCTTGAAAGAGGGATGTGGCACCTACAGGGTAACCCTTATTTATAAAACGGTGGAGCCTTAGTGCAGGAGAATAGGAGGAAATTAAGTATGCTCCTATATGGACACGGTTCCATAATGTCCTCGATGAATATTGGAATAATGAGGGTTTAGGCAGGATCGCTAATTCTGCAGGCAACCCACTTATGATGGATATTCCGATTGCCCAGATGTTGAGGGAAGTTATGTGAGATTATGTGTAGAGGTAGAATTGTAGACTAATTGGCCAAACAACGTTCAACTGGATAAATATAAAGAATATAGAGTTTTGACATTTAGAGAGATTCGAATTAAGTATGAGTGGCATCCAGAATAACAAATCTAGTAGAAAGCTTGGCAACCTGCAGGCAGGGTATTCAAAACGAGGCTACAACAAGAATTATTGGGCAAAAAAGATCTAGACCAGAAAATTGCAGATCAAACTAAATTTCCTTGTGGTGAACAAATGTAATCTGAACTAAATTGGCTAGTCATCTACCTGTTAATACTGATTCTCCTTAGATGAAGCCAATAGCACAACATACTTGGGATCAGCAGCAGTCAGTACATCCTATGGGTGATCTCAACAAAATAAAACAGCCTCATTGCAACATAGGAAATTCAATGGAGTGCCTCACAAAATACAAAGATCGTGTTGTGGAAGAGTCTGGTAACAATATAACCTCTTTTGAATCTGAAATGGTGAATAATATCTCAGTAAATGTCCCTACTTGTGCTATTAATTTGGAAAATACAGATTTCTCTGTCAAGAAAAGTAGAAGAGCTAGGAAAAAAGTCTAAGTAAATGTGTGTTGTTTTATCCTTCATTATTTTCGTCATTATGTCTCTAGTTTTTTGAAATGTTAGGGGTCTTAATAATCCTAAGAAATAGTTATGTGTCAAAAGTCTATTGAAATATTTGTCAATGTCCTTTATTTGTTTAATTGAGACAAGAATTCGATCTGTTTCCCGCTTAGATAGTATTTGTAGGTCCTTATTTCATAACTAGTCTTATTTTAGTAATCTGTCTCAGAATTCAAACGCTAGGATAGTCTTAGCTTAGAATCAGGATTGTTATACTTGTTCCCCTCTTCTCTCTACTGATCAATTTATCCATTTAGAGGTTTCTCCTATAAATTATGCTTCTTCCTTCTATATCTCCTACATCTATGGTTCCAATAACAATAATCATCATCAGCTTCTTTGGTCAAATCTCAAAACCCTTAATAAGTGCTTGGTTAACAAGCTTTGGCTTGTAGCGGGGACTTTAATGCTATTCTTCATCCTTATGAAGGTAACCCTACTAGTTCTTATGCCCTCTTTGTGTTAAGAGATTTTTGGGAGTGTGTAAAGGATTACGACCTTTTTTAATTTAAACTCTAGTGGTTCTAACTTTCCTTGGTCCAACAAATAACTGGGTGCTCCTTGTGTGACTAGTAAATTGGATAGAGCCTTAATTAACTCTCACTGAGTTACTATGTTCCCTAGATCCCACTGTCTAATTGAAAAACCCCATATATTGATCACTCCCCTGTGATCGTGAAAACTCTGGTTGAGACCACTAAAAAAGCTTCTCCTTTTAGATTCTTTAACTTCTTAGCATCTCATCCCGACTTTATCTCTACTGTTGAGAAGGCTTGGTCTACCCTTATTGATGGTACTCCCATGTATTGTGTAGTCTCTAAGCTTACAATGGTCAAGAAAGATCTCAAAACTCTCAACACTACGAAAGTGGGTGACCTTAATGTTAGGGTTGCTAACAATGAGGCCATTCTTATTCATATTCAAAAGCAGTTGAGGCTTCTTCCAAATGATTCTTCCCTCATAAATCAAGAAAATAAGGCTATTACTAATTTGATTAAATTTCTTGAGGACCAAGAAAGTTTTTAAAAAATAATCTTCTCAGATTAATTGGTTGAAAGGAGGGGATAAGAATACAAAATTTTTTCACAATTTTATCAAGTCCCATAGGAATAGGAATAATATTTATTCCCTGATTGACAACTATAGTTGTAGGATTCATAATTTTAAGGAAATTCAAAATGAATTTTTGGATTTTTTTCATAGAAATCCTGGTGTTAAAAAATTCTTCCTTCTACTAAGGAGTTCCTTAGACCTCTTTTCCCTATTAGAATTTCGAATGAGTTTGCTAATGTTTTGATATCTCCGGTTACAGAGGTTGTGATTAAGGATGTTTTCATGTCTTTTAATCCTTTAAAGGCTCTGGGGCCTGATGTTTTTAACGAGTTTTTCTTTAAACAAACTTGGCACATCATAGGGGAAGATGTCACTGTTGCTATACAACATTTTTCTAGCAAGGGCAGCTTTTGAAGGAACTTAATTATACTTTCATATCTCTAATTCCTAAAGTTCCCCATCCAGCTTTAGTCACTGATTTCAGGCCCATTTCCTGCTACAATTTAATTTACAAGGCTATCTCTAAAATTCTTGCTAACAAATTGCAACTTATTCTCCTTTTCATAATTAGCCCTAACCAATATGCTTTTCTTAAGGGTCGTCTTATTGATGATAATATTTTACTTACCCAAGAAATTTTTAAGAACTACCATCTTAACAATGGTCACTAAAGGTGCCCTTTTTAAATTGACCTTAAAAAAGCTTATGACTCCATTCAGTTGGATTTTTTATTTAATTTTCTTCATGTTTTAGGATTTCCTCCTATTTTTATTCAATGTATTAAAGAATGCACTTTAACTCTTTCTTATTCAGTGTTGATCAATGGTTCTCCTAACAAAATTTTTATATGTAATTCTGGTTCAAGACAAGGATATCCGTTATCTTCCTATATGTTCATTCTTTGTATGGAGGTGTTCAGAAGGATTCTAGACTCTTCCATTACTAGGAATAGTCTTTTTAAATTTCATTAGAGATGTTCCAAGCTTAATCTCTCGCACCTTTTATTTGCAGATGATCTCCTCCTCTTTTGTCATGCTAATGTAGGTTCTGTTAAGATGATTTTAGAATCAGTTTTACCAATTTTCTGGTCTGGATATGAATTTGTTAAAAAGTCAGTATTTTTTATCTCCAAATTAGAATGATTTTGACCTTCATTTGCGTAACTCGACAGGCTTTCTTAAAGGTGATTTACCTATTAGGTATTTAGGGTTGCCCCTTTTAATGGGAACACTGTCTAAGCACGACTGTCTTCCTCTCTTAGAAAAAATTGATGCTAGGGTGAAAAATTAGACCAATGGATCTCTCTCCTATGCTGGTAGGCTTTAGCTGATTAATTCTGTTTTGACTACCTTTCAAGTGTTCTGGTCTATTCATTTTATCCTTCTTACTGCTGTAATTAAAGATATAAATAATAAAGTAAGGAACTTCCTTTGGTCTGGGGATACTAGTACTACTCATCATGCTAAAGTCAACTAGAGTGATTTGTATGAGCCAAAAAAAGAATGAGGGTTAGTAATTAATTTCTTGGAACCATGTTCTTCTTAGTAAAATAATATGGATTCTTTTTTTTGGATCATGAGGATTTATGGGTTAAATGGTCATACTAATATGTTAAGAAGGAAAATTTTCTAGTCTATCAAGACTACCAATAATAGTTCTTAGAGTTGGAGGAAATTGTTATAAGTTAAGGACCTTATCGGGAGCTAATTTAGATTTAATATAGGGACTAAAGTTTCTACTTTTCTATGGCAGGACCCTTGACATCCAAGAGGCATTCTTATGGACTTCACAACTCCAAGATTGATCAATAGTTCAGATTTGCCAATGAATGCTAGAGTCTCTAATATAATCAGAGATAATTTTTGGAATTGGGATGAAACCATAATGAGACTATTTAATCCCTTGAACCCTTATCCTATCTGCCTTTTTAATCCCGGCAGGATATAGTAGAATGGCTTCCTAGCCCTACTAAGTCTTATACTAATACCTTAGCCTATAGTTTTTTAGACCTTCTAACCCTTCTGTACCTTGGTATGGATTGGTTTAGCACAAGAAAAATAGGCCAAGATGTTCCTTTATCCTTTGGCTTGCCTTTCTTAATAAACTGCCAATTAGAGAAAAACTTATCTTGTCCCATTTCCCAAATTTTTGCTCCTTATGCTATGCTGATAATGAGACCTCTAAGCACTTATTCTTTGAGTGTTCCTTTTCAAAGATAGTTTGGTTAAATTCTCTTAACCATTTCAGTATTCATATTCAGAATGCATGAAATCTATCTTCCTTCGTTCACTGGTTCTGCAACCCTCTAAGCCTCAGAAACATAGACAAGAACTTTTTGATTAATATCCTCGCTACTAGTGTCTATATTCTCTAGCAAGAGAGAAACATCCGTGCCTTCAAAAACTTAACTAGGGATGTGGGAGTGTTTCCTCTAGCTCAGTCTTTTAAATCATGGAAAATCTCAGCAGCATCTACTTATCTTAGTTAGGTAATTAGCTCTTAGGCTTTTGGATTTTTGGTACTAATGTTTTTCCTTGTAGGTTTGGTCCTAAAACAAGTTTCACATCTTTCATTTATAGGAAAAGTTTCTCATCCTCATAGGTCAATGTTCAGATTTACCTTCCAGAAATGCAATTGGCATGCTTCACTTCTTAAAGTGATCTTCTATTAGGGATCCATTACTCCATCAGATGGGCCAAAATCAGGTCTCCTTAGACGACAAATTGTTAGTTGGCAAATTGAAGCAGCTAAGAGTTACTTTCAAATCAGAGGCTCCAAGTTCAAGAGGGAGACTTTATGAAGAATCTGAATTTTATAGTTTCTGTTCCCTCATAAAGGAAATTGCCAGGGATTCTCTCCTTAGCACTCAGCAAATCTAATTGAGGCTAAATTTTGTTATCAGCAAGATGAATTGCCCAGGAATTTAGCATATGAAGTTGTTATCCTTTGTTTGGTTTAAGCTTCTCCGGTCTGTGCCTACACTTCGCAGATCAGAAAAGAAGCCTATAATTAGAAAATCTCCTAATCATTGGCTTTAATCTAGTGAAGAGCATCTCAGGAACAAGCCACAAGAACAGAATGTCACCTACTTTAATAGAAAAAGGAAAATCGCTAGGCCCTTGTCCAATTGAAACTCCCTACTTCAAATATGGGGACGTCTCAATGGTATTTAAGAAATCAAAATGTTAGAGGCAAGTGAGCCAAGAGTATAGTTAAGATCTTAAAAACTTGCAAGGATTCAAGAAAACAAAGGTTAACTGCCAACAGAAATGCACGAGTGACTCTGAAGACTCTGTAAAGACCTGTAAAAGATTTTTCAAGTTGATGTTCTTCTCTCCTCTCTCAGGTTTCTTTTATGTGTTTTAAGGCAGGCTATGATAACCCAGGGTCAGAGATTAGCTGCCCTAGGTTATCTTTTTTCCTGTACATTTTTATCTTTTGATTAATTAAATTTCTGATTTATCAAAAAAAATTCTTGATAGGGATCAAAACACATATTTGGCATCAAAAACACCCTTTTATACTTCAAAAACACATGTTTACTCTAACAATTTCTAGAATGATATTAATTGAAAAAATGATATCAATTTTAAAAATCATTTTACCTAGCTCATGAAAAAACACTTTCTCGAATCATCTATTAATTTCAATGTAATGCACCAATTTAAAAAATCATTCTACTTTCTCCCATAGACACATATTGCATATCTTTCTACTGAAAACATATATAATAAGGTCAACATACTCATGTCAAGTATTTTCTTCAAAATGTATACCAATCCAAAGTTCTTAAGTATTTTCAATGTAAAAGCACTGCTGTACCTCATTTTACCAATGATTACCTCATCTTCTACTCTTTACTTGGTTCAAAGATATGTTTGCTTAGTTGGCTTATGTAAAGATTTCTTATGATTTTCATGTTTCCTAAACACAAGCTAAGAGATACCACTTCTTTCTTCCTTACTTAACATCCATTTGATACCAGTTTATGTTGACTTAAAAACAAGAAAATTAAGGTGTTTTAGGTATCCACATAAATTTAGGTGCTTTGGGATTAGCTTTAAAACCTTATTTAGGTTTAGCTTTAGAACCTCTCTCAACCCATATTTTTAAAGGTTTTTTTAAACATTCTATATTTAACAAATTAAAATTTTATTATGTCTAAACTTTAGGATCTTTCTCAACCCACATTTTCAAAGGTTTTCTAAACATCTTATGTTTAATAAATTAATATTTTTCAATATGTCTAACATTACCATAAAAATAACATACCATAGGAGCATTATACGAATGAGAATATGTCCATATATTTTTATGCATATATGCATTTATCCTATCAAAGAGAACTATCCTAGAATACTGATATATCTTCTTCTTTTTGAGTGTGTGTGTGTGTGTGTGTGTTAGGTGTTTTCCTATACTCATGCATGTAAAGGATATGAGAATGAAAAATGTTATTATGTCTAAAATGAGGCCTAAAAGAATGAGAATCATGTGATGTCCTATCATAAATATTATGACTCTTATCCTCTTGAACGTGAATATAAAATGCTCCTAGTATTATATATATGCATGTAAGGAGCACGAGAAAGCATTCAACCACTAAGCTCCACATGACGCCTAAATGTGTCATGATAAGGTTGTACATTCTTAGAAATTTTGCCTATTTCTCTACCTTAATGAGATTCCACTCTAGATCTAAGTTTATGACTACATATAAATGCATGAAAATTTCCCTTTTATTAGAGTCTAGATGTAGATGTAATATTTTTATACAAGGGCTTAGACACATTTTCATCTTATAACCTTCATAAAATTGATTTTTGTAGTATTAAAAAAACTCTCTTAAATGAATCCTAAATCATACTTATCATTTGATGCATTTTAGACCCTAAGTATGTTAGTTAATTTTTCACTTCCTTGAGCAAATTTCGGCAAAGACTTTGAAAATGTTAATTTCCTTCTTCAATCCTCAGTTTCATGCATCAATTCATACTCATCAAGCTTGGTACCCCTAAATTCTACCAAATTATGCAATTCACTATTTAAAATTTTAATTTCATTTTTCAATATATCATTTTTAATTATGTAGTCATCTAATTTCTTTAAGGCTTTATTATACTTGGAAAAAAACATCTTCCTTCTTATGCTCGTAATCTTAAGAAATCATGCCAATTCATTATAAGAGAGATCATAATCACTTCTATCATCATTATCCTTATCATAATCATCATTAGCAAAAGAAAATTTAGAGGAAGATGCCCATAATGGGTGTTTTCCTTTAGGCATATGTTTAATGCCTTTTCTTCTATTTGTTGATCCTCATCTTCTTTTTTTATCATTCTACACTTCCTTAATATGGCTACAACCTTCATAAATGTTTTCCAATCTACACCAAATCTCATTAGTTAAATTTCATATTGAAACTTTACCAAAAATACTTTTATTTTAAGGCACAAATTAAGACATGCATGGCATTACTATTTAATGAAATAAGTTTCATATCATTTGCAATGACATAAGGGCCATTTGAAATAATTTCCTATAAATAAATATTTGAGCCTATAAGGAAAATTTTCATTTCAATTCTCCATATTAAAATTTTATTACTATCAAAGTAAGACAATCTATATACATCTAACCTCTCTTAGCTGTATAAATCATTCAGAACATGCAAATGTACCATATTACTCTATATTCACTAATTTTTTTAGAAATTTAAATATTAGTGAGACCCTCTTAGATACCAATGGTAAGTTTTATTGACACCCCAAGAGAAAAGTGAATTGAATGTATAAAATTGTTTTAAACTTTAATCCTAAGCCACCTAAGCTGACTTTTGCAAAGTAAGAAGTCCCTAAACCATAATTCATCCTAAATATAATAAGATGACAATATAACTTAAATTCAAACCATTTAATAACAATCATAACATGCATAAACAAAAATAGTTGGGAGAAAGGATACATGATTGATTTTTATAGTGGGCTAGAGTATATTTTTGTACCTACATCTACTTCCTAACATTTTATTAAGAATTTCATTATATCAAATCTTCCTTAGGGTGAAGAGGAACCATTTATAAAAATCTTCTTTTGTGAAGATGAAAAGCAACCTTTTACAATCTTCCTTAAATGTGAAAAGTGATCTAAAACTATCTTCTTTCTAAAGTAAAGAGGAACTCATCTTATTTTCCTAAGGGTGAAGAGTAACCTTTTTTACAAATCCCAAATTAAATAAATAACCCCTAAATAATCAAGCTCTTGATTTCTACTTAAGCATACACAAACGAAAACACTTGCTTGATCAAAACAATGCTTAAATGGCTAAAAATGTCATAAATGTAAACTCAAAACACCAAACTATTTCTCTCAAACTTATTCATAACATAAAAGCAACTAAAATCTCATTCAATGGTTTTTTATACACTAAATATGCATAAAGATTATTCTAAAACACTTAGAACCACTATTTATAAGCTGCTCAAGCTTAAAATTTCATTGATTTATCAAACTATACATTAGTTATTGAACATAAAAAACTAGCCGTTACAATGGTTAATGACATTATACTGACACTCTATAATGGCGTCGTTGGTGTCGATATGAACACCGTTGTTCTTAAACTACAATGGCCCTATTATACACACTATGCATCGTCATTATATACTACCATTGATTTCCTAAAAAACGACATAATTGCAATATAAAGCTAGAATGGCACCTTCAACTCGCAATTGTAGAGTGCCGCTGAGGTGTTGAAAAATACTTCAAAACTTTACCAAAAACATTTCCAAACACTACCAAATACCTAAGGCTTGACTCATACAAATTTAAAATTATTCTCCAAGTATTTTTGGTGATCAAGACTTATCAATTACATCTAAAAGCACAATATGTCTTGATCTATACAACCACATTTAAATTTTCCGGAGTGATCTAAACGATAGAGTTTGATTTTCAAGCTTCTATCAAATTCAA
This sequence comes from Pinacopodium congolense, assembly GCA_028565735.1. Lineage (NCBI taxonomy): Eukaryota > Viridiplantae > Streptophyta > Magnoliopsida > Malpighiales > Erythroxylaceae > Pinacopodium > Pinacopodium congolense. Next base: position 11 of record JAOXYD010180498.1, on the reverse strand, counting down.
GTTGCTACAAT
>JAOXYD010180284.1:0-23526 GCA_028565735.1 Pinacopodium congolense | reverse complement strand
GCTGACCCGGCCCACCGCAAAATCTTTGTCCACGGCCTTGGCTGGGACACTACGGCCGATACCCTTAAATCCGAATTGTTTTGTGTTTTTATTATGTTTTGATGCAGATTTAGTTACTAGACACAAATTTATATAGAAAAAAAAAGAGGATTAGAAGTGATTGGAAGCATTGAATAGGAGTCTTGCAAGTGAATTAACAGTAAAAGTTGTGCTTTCATTGTAAGCTCTCCAAAATGACTTTAATGCCTGAAGAATAAGGCAACAAGGATCTAACAGGTCTCACTTTCTTTAGAAGCTACAAACAACACCTTTTAATAGGAGGACATGCATGAGTTTTAATTGAAAAAAGACCTAGGGAATAAGAAGGGGAGGACATGTGGAGCACAAGGGAGTGGTAGATGCACAAAATAAAAGACCTAAAGGAGGCATGGCAAGTGGTAGTTTTGGCCGCACAAAATAACAACTACAACAAAGAAAGGAAAAAGACGATGGAATTAGTTAGACAAAGGATGTGAGTAGCTCATCCATGGTGGGCTGCTTTTGTCCTCTTCCTCACTTGGCTTAGGAGAGGTTTATGGCTAGACATCACTTTGTGAAGAATAAAATACTTGGAGACCAATCATCCGATGGCGGAGTCGAATGCATGGTGGAGAGGATATTTCCTCTAAGTCAAAAAAGACGGCATTACATCCTTGATTTCCTTTTCATTTTTTTTTCAATTTGATATTTTAGGTTCTATGTTTAACCTTAGATGAATGTGTGTTTCAATTTAATTATTTGACATTTTTATTGTCTAGTTACTTGATGGTTTATACGAATTTTGCTGCTTTCCTTTAGATAGCGGAATCCTTATTTTGCTTGCCTTAGCCAAATCTCATCCTTAGTTTAATCTTATTATTTATTCTCTCTTATCCAATCTTTGAATGTTGTTTTATTTTCAAGTAATGAATGATAATATTTCAGATTTATTTTGATCAAGAATTAAGTTATTTAATGTTTATTTTCATGGAGTTTTAAATAGTCATAAAATGCTTGATTTATTTATGTTTAGTAGTTAATTTCTATGCATGTTCATAAGTTTTAATTCATTTAAATTTAAGTTTTTGTTTAATTAATTAAGTATGATTTATGTTCATTTAATCTTTTTTTTAAGTAGTTTAACCATGTGTGGCTAGTCTTCTTAGGGGTTTGGAGATATTAGAAGGATGAAAGGATGAAAATTGTGAGAATGGAGTTGAATTTATGCTTAATTTGGTGCTTTGTTGTCTAGGTTAGTTTGGAATTAGGTTAAATGTCATGAATTAGGAGTTATCCCTAGGCTTGATCACCCTTTAGGAAATTTTCTAATCCAAAAGCGAGGGTTGAGCGTGTTATACGTAATAGTCCATAGAAATTTGTAAAAGCAACAATGGGTTAGATGAAGTTTTTAGGATACTTAATCGGCTAACCTAGGGTTCCATACCTTTAGGTTACCCCTTCCAAGCTTATGAGTAGGTGACCTAAGTTAGTCGTTCCTTAATACATAAAGCACCTTCACTATTAAATCTAGAGATCTTGTTCTAGGATACAGATGGGGATAGGGCATTTCTAGAGCTTGTTAGATTTGTCTAATTTAGAGGAATTGAGGGCTTGAGAGCTTATTCGAGCATATAGGCTAACACCATGACTAGAGTACCTCTTATTTAGATTTAAGGATCAATGATCATCCCAAAATCCTAAAGATATCTCCCACTCACTTCTTTTCTATTATTATTAGTCTTATCCAAATTTTCTTTTTCTTTGTCTCTTTATTTGTATTCATTGCATCTTAGCTCATTTCACTTTCCTATTTTCAAGGTGTTTTCTTTTCTTTTTCTTGTGACATTTGAAATAGCATTTGCATCTTGACTCTCTATGGTTCAATCCTAGCTCACCATTACTACATAGTTTGGGTGGTTAGGAATTTATTATTTTATAGCTTGCGACGAGCTCATCAATACTTCCGAGATTTAAGACTTACAATTGATTATCAAAAACATGTAAATTGTATTATGCTTAAAATGCTAGCATGTGGACCCAAATAAGCTCTTGTGTCCTATTTTCCTTTACTTTTATATAAATCCTATGTGATAGAAATTTTATCCCTAACCACACAATAACCTAGACCAAGCTCTCTAAATTTAATGTCAAGGTAGTATTAAACACAAGATAATGACTAACCTAAGCCATAGTCACATAAGATCGGATTATATAATGTAGAGAATTGGAATCTTAGGCTAAATTGGTTAAGTTTATCTATAAAATCAATTAACTTATTTCACTTATTGTATTTGCTAATGACAATTTAAATCAAAAGCCTATTCATCACTATTTAACTAAAAATCTTTAATTGGATGTCCGAACCCACGAAAAAATTCCTAATTCATGACATTTAAACGGAATCTCAATTCAATCATAACATAAACATAAAGCCAAATGAAAATCATGTCAATTCTCACAATCATAAAGCTATTACCTCATCGATATCTTTTTACCCTATAGAAATCTAGAATAACATAATGAAATTACTCAACATAGAGAACAAATTACATAATAACTTCATTAAAAAATAGAAAAGCAACTAGAAATGTAAATAAAACACTCTATTAACAAAATATTAAGGTTTATATAATATTTAGGCATTAAATGCCTAAAATCATCCAACATTCATATTAACTAAAAAAAAGCTATGTAAAAACATAGTCACAGCTGATAGGAAAGAAAATGAGAAAGAACTAAAGCGAGAATGATTGTGAGAGAGCATCGAAAGCTCGAGACCATTAAATTGAAAATCATTAGTGTTTTTCCTCCCAACCATCATTTCTTTCTTTCTCTCTATTACGTGACTTCTTCTACTTTTCCTCCCCTCTATGAAACCCATAACCAGAGCTCTCTGATTCTAGAAAACCCTAACAAATCTCCTTTCCTTTGCCCACCCATAGCTTTTTAACTGTTAAACAGTCTCCCTCTCAAGATCAAGCCCTTCACTTCCCTCTAAAAGCCTTGATTTTTCTTCTATTCTTATGATACAAGATATCCCTAACCTTAACCCTAACTCTACACCTCCTTTAGAGCCTAATAAAATTCCTACCCATCTAAATCAGAAGCTTTTATCCCTTCTTTCTCTTATCTGAAACTTTCTAGCTAAGCTCTAAAGGTTCCTAAAAAAAATTCGTAACTAATAACGTGGCAATCAATGGTTTTTATGTCTCAGTTGATTCCTTTGAAGTGCAGTCATCATCCTATTACCTACCTAAGGTGAAGGTATGGCCTTGTAGTGGATATTCTACCACTAATTTTAGCTAGGATAGGATTCACTCATTCCTCATCAGTTTTTTTATTGATAAGCGTCTGGCTTTTCCAATAGTTCAGGGTGTCTTGCCAAATATCTTGCTAGCATTCGACTTGACTTAAATGTTGATAACAAGTTCCCATCATTTTTTACTTAAATTTGGTTCTAAAAAAGGAACGAAAGCAATTCTAGAGAAAGGTCCTTGGCACATTTAAGTAAAACCTTTGTTTTTGAAGAAATGGAGCCAAAATATTGGTAACATGTTGACATTAGGTATGCTCTTGTATGGAAATATTTTTATAATATTCAAGGAGAGTATTGGAATAACAATGGACTGAGCCTAATTGCTAGCTATATAGGGAATCCCCTGATGATGGACACTTTAATAGCTACAATGTCTATCACTAGTTATGCAAGATTATATTTTAGGTGAATTTATAGCACACTTGGTCGAGTAGCTTCCAGCTGGCCACCTACAATGAGACTGTTGGTTTATCTTTTAAGGAGCTTTAGAGGGAAATATGAGTGGAAGCAAGATGAAAAAGTGAAAAAAAAACAATGGAGTCCAACAAGAATGCTCTTTGACACAGGAATGCAACAGTAGTTACTAGAAAATAAGGTTCAAGAGCAAATCAGAAATGATCATAATATTAATCATTGTGTGGAACAGATCTAAATTGAAGCTGATGTAAGATAGATGATAGTTAATCAAGAGATTATTACATTGCAGCTTCAAGTTGAACACAACAAAAATGAAAGTGATTAGGTAACACCAAATGAGTTCCTTACAAATACTAGTGCCCTTACTATTGAAGAACTTGGTTACCGTCTTGTTTTATCCGAATCTGATTTGGTTGCTATTACTTCGGCACAGGTCCCTTCGAGTTATACCCAAATTAAGGTTCAGGATAATGAATTTTCATATCGAAAAAGAAGAAAATCTAGAAGATATCCACATAATAGCAATAGAAATGCTACTTCAGTTACTATGTCGTTGCCTAATTTTCAATCCTTTCCTTCCTTGATCCTGGCTATGGATAATGATGATTTGCTGATCTTGAGGGATGATAATTCTGACTCACTGGATGCAGAAGTTTTCTCTCAATTGCAAATGGATGAGGCTAGGTAGTTTAGTATCAAGTTGTTTATGCATACCATCTGTATAATATTCACTAAATTTGGTTGTAGAAATTTGTTTATATTAAAATTATAAATTAATGTGGATCTTTTAAGCCCACTTTTAGGCAACAAATTTTAATGCTATATATGACAACTTAACAATGAATAAGGAATACGCATTTTCACTTAACCCTTTATTTATAATAAATGAATGTAAAATATAAAATTTATATGTAAATAAATTTTAACTTTAATAGTTATCATTTAAAATATATAATTCAGTTGAATTATTCATAATCATATTTAGAATAAATTTAGAATTTATAAGTCTTTATTGTCTTTTCCTGTGTGTCTTATTTTCTTTTATCATTGTGTCTTTAGTGTTTTGGACTGTTAGTGGTCCTAATAATTCTAAGAAACAATTAGATGTTAAGAGTCTTCTTACATCTTTTTCTATGTCCTTTTTTTGTTTAATTAAAACTAGGATTAAACCTCCTTTTCGTCTAGATAGAATTTGTAGTTTCTTATTTCATAATTACTCTTAGTTTAGTACTTTTTCTCAAATTTCAAATGTAAAGCTAGTGATAGTTTGGAAACCAAATGAATATTCATGCTCTCCTTTGTTAATAAATGATCAGCTTATTCATTTTGAACTAACTCCCATATATAGCACTTCGCCTTTCTATATTACTTGTATTTATGGGTCTTATAATAACAATCATATCCAAAACCCTCGGTCTAATCTCATAAGTATTTGTCTGAGTATGGGAAATAATCATTGGCTTATAATAAGGGATTTTAATTCTATCCTATATTCTCATGAAACCGTTCCTGTTAGCCTTTACATTCTTATTGTTATGAAAGATTTTAGAGATTGTGTAGAACGTTGTGCTCTCTTTGATTTAAATTTAGGTTGTCCAAGTTTCACTTGGTCCAATAAACAATCTAATGATCCTTGTATTGCCAGGAAATTAAATAGAGCTCTAGCGAATTCTCAATGGATATCTATATTACCTAGATCTCATTGTCTGATTGAAAATCCTAATATTTCTAACCACTATGTGGTTAAACCTTTGGTTCCAACTGTTAAAAGAGCTTCTCAATTTGATTTTCTAGTTTTAGTGTTTCTCATTTAGACTTCATTCAAACATTTGAACAAGCTTGATCCACTCTTATTATTGGGGCCACCATGTATTGAGTGGTTACTAAATTGAAAATGGTCAAAAAATACTATCAAAATTTTTAACATGAAGAAGATTAGTGATCTAAATATGAGATTTGCTATCAATTAGCCTATTCTCAATAATATATAAGATCAACTTAGGCACAAACCTATTGACCTTAATATTATTGATCTATAAAAGGAGGCTATCAAAACTCTTATAAAGTCTTTTGCAGATCAGGAAAATTTTTACAAAAAAATCTTCTCGCATTAAATTTCTGAAAGAGAGAGGTAGGAATACTAAATTATTTCATAATTCTATCATTTGACATAGAATTATACATAACATCCACTATTTAATGGATAGTAATGGCCTTCAAATTTTCAAGTTTGAAGAGGTTCAAAGCAAGTTTTTAGACTTTTTTAAGGATTTATTAAAAACAAGAAAGATCTTCCTTTCTTAAGGTTGTACCTTAGTTCTCTTTTACCTTAACCAATCACCGAGAATTTTGATAATGCTTTAAATTCTCCTATGTCTGCTTTAGAAATTAAGGACGTTTTCAACTTTTTTAATCCTGATAAGGACTGGGTCCTTATGGTTTTAATGTTTTTTGTTTAAAAAAACTTGGAGCATTATAGGTAACTATTAAACTCCATCCATCCAGGATTTTTTTCCAACAGGGAAAACTTCTTAAGGAGCTTAATCCCACTTTCATTTCTATCACTCCTAAGAGTGGCAGTCCTTCTTGTGTCACTGATTTTAGACTTATTTCTTGTTGTAATATAATCTATAAGGCCATTTCAAAAATTCTTGCAAATAGACTTAGAGATATTATTCCATCCATTATTAGTCCTAAGCAATCAGCTTTCATTAAAATTATTTGAATAGGGTAAAATATTGTTCTTGCTTAAGAGATTTTTAGGAGCTATCATCATAATAATGGTCATAAGAAATTTGCTTTCAAAATTGATCTTAACAAATCTTATGACTCTATTCACATGGATTTCTTAGAGGTCGTTTGGTATTGCTGTGGGTTGTAGTTTTGATATGTTTGTATTGATTTTTGTGTCTTGTCCTCGATTTTTGTATTGTATTAGTGTATTGTCTTTTTTGATTTCTGTGTTTAACAAAACAAAAACCTAAAACCTAAAACCAAAGCTATACCAAACATCCCCTTAGTCAATATGCTCTACGCTTTAGGTTTTCCTCCGTCTTATATGAAATGGGTTGAGGAATGTATTGCTTCTCCTTCTTACTCTATTTTGATTAATGGCATCTCTTCTAAGTTTTTTAAGGGAAAGTCTAGATTTAGACAAGTATATCTCTTTCCCATTATCTTTTAATTTTGTGCATTGAAGTTTTTTATAAGAGCTTAGACTCTACTATAGCTTGGGTCAACAATTTTAATTTATACTGGAGATGTTCTAAGCCTAAACTTTCTCATCTCTTATTTGTTAATGATGTCTTACTCTTCTGCTAGGTGGATACTAACTATGTGAGGTTGTTGTTTGAATTTCTTCATTTGTTTTCTAATTTCTCTAGGCTAGATATGAATCTCTTCAAATTTTAGTATTTCTCGTCCCCAGATGTCATTGGTTTTCATAAATGAGATCTTCCTATTAGGTATCTTGGTCTATCTCTTTTGATTGGAAGACTCTCTAAAAGAGACTACCTTTCTCCTTTAGACAAACATAACCCTTTCCTATGTTGTCTTGCTCTAGTTAATTAATTTAGTTTTATCTACCTTTCAAGTTTATTGATCTATTTACTTTATTCTTCTTTCTTCTAATGTCAAAGTCATTGAAACCAAATTAAGGAATTTTCTTTGATCTGGTGTTACAACTTCAACTCAGTCAAATGGAAAGATCTTATTAGTCATAAAAAAGATGGTTTAAGTATCAAACATTTATCTGCTTAGAATAATGTCTTGCTTGGTAAACGAATCTGGTTCTCGTTTTATGATTCTAAGGCCTTATGGGTTAAAAGGGTTAATACCATTATTCTCAATCATAAAAGATTCTAAAAAGCTAAACCCACTAATAATAGTTTTTAGAGTTAAAGGAAATTGTTATAAACTAGGGACCTTATTTGGGATCAATTTAAAATTAAGATAGGAAATGGGTTTACTAATTTTTTACAGTTGATCCTTGGCACATTAAAGGCATTCTTTGGGAGCTTACGTCTCTAAGAGTGATCAATAATTTTGACGTACATATGAATGTGAAAGTCTTTGACATAACCAGAGAAAATTACTAGACTTAGAAGCAATAAATGAAACAACTAAAACCTTGAATCACTCCCCTATTAACTAGATCGCTCCCAATTGGATAGAATGGAATGTTTAGCTAGCCCTTCAAAGTCTTACACAAATTATTTAGCTTATTAGCTCTTGGGACCTTCTAATCCATCTATTCTTTGGTACAAATTGGTTTGGCATAAGATAACTAGCCCAAGATGTTCCTTTATTCCTTGTTTAGCTTTTCTTAATAATTTGCAAACTAGAGACAAATTTCTCTTTTCAAACTTTCCGAATTTTTTCTCCTTATGTAAGTCAGACAATGGGAACCTAATCCATCTATTCTTTTAGGGCACAAATTCAAAACCAATTTGGTTAAATACCCTTCAACATTTCCAAATTCAGATTCCAAATATACTTAACTTACCTACCATATTACTATGATCACCTTGAGCCACATGAACATTTACTTCAATCTTTTTATTAATATTTTTTCAAAAAATGTCTATACCCTATGGAATGAATGAAATAACCGTACCTTCAACAATTCAGCCTTAGATATTGGAAACATTTCCACCAGAACAGTTCTTCAAACTATGGAAAATCTCAGCTTCAACATTAATGAGAGGTAATAGTACTTTAGGTTTTTATTTTTCGTCTCTAATGTTCCTTTCATAGGTGTGATGCCCAGAAAAGGTTTTTCCACTTTAAATAAAGGCAAAAAACCTATCATTCTAGGAAGTAATTTGGTACATAGTTCTCCTATTAGAATAATTTTAGAGGATATTAACAAACTGATAATGTGACCTCCTAGCAAGAAGGAAGAAGCTGCTCATCACCAACAGGCTCATTTTCTTACTTATTATAATAGGAGACTAAAGAAAGGAAGACAAAAAATTACCTACTATTTATTGTAGCAATGTAAATGCATCAACTAATGAATAATCTTCAAAGGACTCTACCCTACCTGGCTTCCCTTCAAAGCCAAAGTTTTTTTAGTGCATGTAAGACATCATTAATTTTCATAGAAGGCAGAGGCCAAGAAGGGATGTTCGTGATCTTAAAAGGCTCCCTAAAGGATGTGGTTGTGACACTTTTATACAAGGCCCATCTAGGTGTAAACCCAAGAAGGTCTCTCTATAGCCATCTTCTACAGCAAAATTATCTCTATTATTTTACCTTTTTCTTGTTCTGTCTGGTCATGCATTTCTTCCACTAGATTTATTTATGTGGCTATTAGTTATAGTCGAGTGAGTGTCTTGATTTTGTTCTTGAATCTCAAGTTCTTTTTTTCAATTTAGGTAGGCTGTTTGGATATTTTTCTACTTAGGTCTTTTCCGATTGTCTAGTGCTTCCTGGCTCATTTGGCTTTTTTGGTTTTTCCCCCTCTACATATCATTTCTTTTTACTAATCTATTAATTTATCAAAAAGAACATTGTTACAACTAATAAAGCATTAAAAAAACTATAAAATTAAGCTTAGTAGTACCTAATATTGAACCAAAGGAAGTAAAAAGAAAATAATAAAACAAAAAAAATTAAAAACCTAAGAAATTCAAGAAATTCAAGAAAAAATAGACGAAAGTTGTAAAAAATGAAAAAGATAGCTAGCCTGTTGTTATGCTCCTTAAAACCCTTTTTATACCCTTTCCAATTAAGATAGATCCAATTAAGATTTCAATAATAGTGCCTAAAATGGTGCTCTACTTATTCCTTAATGGTGGTCTGTTGAGCGACCATTGATGGTATAGGTTGTATCCTTTAACAATGGTCTACTTGAACCACTCTTGATCAGTTGTAACTTATCATTGATGGTCTATGTTGGCAACTCTTGATCCAAGTTTGCTCAAATGCTTTATCAAACTTGGTGTTTTGGTTCAAAACTTGTGTCAAGAGATAAAACCTATCATTAAACACATAATGACACAATTTGAGCACTTTATACCAAAATATAGGGATGAATTTAAGCGAATTCACATACTAAAGCTTAACAAAATTCATCCCTATCAAAATCTCCTACACTTGAATCATTGCGTAAAGAAAATTAAAGTAATAGGCACAATATCAAACATCCAATCCATTTTGTATAGGTTATCATATAAGCTTGTCAAGCATGATCAAAATAACTAAAAACAAATAAAATTATTCAATTTTGAGTAATATTTAGGTGTTCACCTAATCTTTTTATGTGAGGTCAAACACTTATCATAAGTGACCCTAGTTACTTAATTGAGATACTACTTTTTAACTTGTTTGAGAAGTCATCTAACTTTTTCACATGAAGGTAAATATTTTGTCATGAACACCTTTGGTTACTAAGTTAGGTCACTCTCTCAAATAGCTACTAGCACTATTCATAAAGTTCAACCTTTACGTTGTTTTGAAGCTATCAGAGTGAAATTTATGACAGAACATAGAAAATGTAATTAAAATTTAAATATCATACAAATGGGATACTAAACACATGCAAATCACTCAAAAGAAAATGAAAAATGAAAAAAATTTTAAGTTAGCATCATTTTAAGAGCTGAAATTTTTTTTCAAGTTAAGAGAATCAATCTCCTTCAAGAACCACAATTAACTATTAACTAAAGATCATAATCATTTTAAACTAACACATTCAAATCATCACCATTGGACTTATAATAGCCCAACTCCAAAAATATTTATTGTTCTTTACGCCCACACTTAAAATTGAAATTGTCCATAACGTCCTAAAAATAATAAAAGCAAATATATGAGGATTGAAACAAGAATACACCCATGGATTGCAGAGGTTGTATCAACCATAAAAGCAAAGATCACAACTTCCTTCTTGAATTCTTTTAAACAAAATAAGCCAAAAAAAATAAAACACTCAAATGAAAAAAAACCCAAATCTTAAGAGAAAAAGAGGAAAGACACAAAAACTAAAAGATATAGTTGGATGCCTCCTAACAAGCACTTGTTTAAGGTCACTAGTTCAACCCTTGTTCATTCGTTCCTTCATTCACATTTAAAGGAACCTCAAACATCACATGTGAACGGCATGAATGAGCGAATGAGTTAGCTACATCCACCATTGAAACTAGCTCACAATTTACATGATATTGCATATTCTTGGAAATGTTGAACTTGATATTTTGTCCATTGCACTCGATCATCAAACCTTTTTTATCGATATTAATTAATGTATGGGAGGTCTTCAAAAGTGGTCTCCCCAATACAATGGAAGACTCTTTATCATGAATGTTCATAATATAGAAGTCTACAGTAAATACAAGATCTTTAAAACGCACCAAAACAACCTTAAATACCCCCTTAGTGTAAGCATTAAAGTCATTGACTAAATGCATAATAATACAAGTAACTTTTAAAGAACATAACGTAAGAACTTAAAAATAAATAATGGAATGACATTCATAGAAGCTCCTAAGTCTATAATGCATTGATCATACCTCTTGTTGTTTATTATGTAAATAATAGAAAAGATACTAGGATCTATGTGTTTAGATGATAACTTTTTTATTAGAACTGTTGGTACTTCTATTTCCATGATTGCCTTTACCTCTTCACTCTTTTATGATTTCTGCATGCTCCACTCCATTTAAAAGTTTTCAAAAACTCTTTAGAAGCTTCAAATAGAAGTGTAGTCACCTCTACCCATAGAAATGTCAAGGATCATGATAGGTTTGTCGTGGACCACCAAATAATAAACTTTTACAAAACTGACCTTACTAATTATATAGTAAAGCAAACCAAGACTAATCCTATAGAGAGCTGATTATGCTTATAAGCTATTCCTAAGATTGCGCTAAATGAAAATAAAAAGAAAATAAAACCCCTTGGATTTTTCAAACTTAAAAAAAATTATAAAAGGCAACTAATGAAATCTAGACAAATAAGCACGAACACAAAACAAAAAGAAACATATCATAATAAAAGAAAGCTGAGCAGAAGATATATCCAAGATTTAGGATTTATAATTGATAAACAAAAATATATTATGTGTTTATCTAAGATGGTAGCCTATAGACCTAAAAAAACTTTTGAATCCTAAGTTCCTCCATTTTTAGATAAATCCAACAAGGTCTGAAAATATCCCTAACTGCACTATAACCTAAAACAAGCTCTCTAGAGTTAGTTGCACAATAGCATTAATCAATAAGGAACGACTAGCCTAAGCCACAGTTGCGCAACAACATTAATCACTAAGGAACGATTAGCCTAAGCCACAGTCTCATAAACTCGAATTATGTAACTTAGAGAATTATAGTCCTACGCTAATTGATTAAGTTTAACGAATGAAAATTATAGATCAAAATCTTAAATCTAGAAGTTAAACTACAAATTATAACTAGGATGCCCAAACTTATGTATTACTCCTTAACTCATGTCATTCAGAAGGAATTCCAATTCAAAATGAACCTAAAACATAATACCCAATTGATTTCAATTTGATTTTCACAATTATAAAGCCATTTTCCCTTTTATATCTTCCAACCCATAAAAAACTAAACTAACATAATGAAAATCGTAATAACATAATCTAAAATTAACAAAACAAAAGATAAAGATGCAGAAAACATAAAGATAGTAACATGAACAAGGTTGAAAATAAAGTTCTAACATTAAACTAACAAAAAATTAAGATTCAACAAAATTTAACATAATCAAAAGAAAATACATAAAAAAATCAAATGAAAATACTTAAACAATAGAAACATCTAAAATAGAAGCTATAAACACCTAGAACATGAAATCTACAGTAAAAACAAGAAAAGAAATCAAAAGAACAAAGAAAAGAACCTAAAACCTAAGGAACAGAGGAAAAAATGAGGCTTCCCTGAATGAGACCTAAAAAATTATTAAATTTTCTCCCAATCTCCAATTTATATGTCCTCTTAGGATTTTGTGGTGATTGGAAACAAATGCCACCTTTGCCCCTTCTTTTTTTCTTTTATTGGACATTGAATGGCGGTTAAAATCATTCAATAGTGGTCTATTTTAACCATTGTTGAACCATTTGAGAAACTTCCCTCAATGGTGGTTCTTGCATTCATGAAGGATGCCATTTATCATTAGATCAACCACCATTGATGGCCTAAAATGATAGATCCTTGCTAATTTTTTTCTAATCCTTTTCCAAACTTCTTCCTTTCAACTTTTATTTGTGTTTAATGATGAAATCTACATGTAATTCAATATGAACACAAAATAAGCATTTAAACACAAAAATAGGGTTGAAATGACATTCAAATGCATATAAAACTTAGCATATTTCAATCCTATCAAATATCCCCACATTTAAACTATTGCTTGTCCTCTATGAATGATTTAAATGGTTCACTCATACAATTCCAATCAAGAGTGAAGATTTAATTGGGCACATCAAAATTCAATCAATGTCTTTAATCTTAATAAAAAATTTCATCTATTTCATGATAAAAAAACAAGTTAATTACAAGCAAAGCACACCGTTAGTTAAAAAGTAACCTAATATGCATAATATCCAACATTCAAGTCATTTTTCATAGGTTATTACACAAACTAGTCAACGATGCTTAAAATAATAAAAAAATTGAAAATACAACACAATTTAAGTTTTAAGCAATGATTACTGGAGGGGTCATCTAACTTTTTTACGTGAAGATGAACACTTGTTTTGTTTGAACATCTTCAATTACTAGATCATATCACCATCCCAAATCGCTAATACCACCACTCATAGCTTCAATATTATATTGGGTAAAAACCAACAAAGTGAGAATTTCTCAATACATACAACAAAACTAGAAATAAAATTAAGAATTTTTTTAACAACACAACAGTAAGGCCACACTTCTCTTTTTTTCTTCCTATTCCTCTTTTTTCTTCTCTTTCTTATTCTTTCTTATTCTCATTTTTATTTTCTTTTCTTTTCTTTCTTTTTCAAAAATTTATTCTAAATATTCCATTTCACATTCATATGACAAACCACACAAAATGGACTTAAACATTAAATACTATCTAAATAGGTCACTAAACACATTCAAAAATTTCAAAGGAAAAAGAAAAGAGAAAAAGTTATCATCACTTCAAGAGTTGAACAAAGTTCATCAAATTAAAAGCATCAATTTCCTTTTAATACCACAAAATCAATAACAACACCTAGAGGTATGAAACAATAATACTCCCCTAATGAGGCAAAACTATGAAGTCCTTGAGAAAGATAGCCACCCGCTTTTCCTCCTACTTTTTTCTTCCACAAAAAAACACAAAAAGGAAATGCTCTCAAACAAAAGCAGCTAACGACTTATTTAAATAAATAGAAAATACACAAAAACTTTAAAAAAAGTTAGGTTGCCTCCCAATAAGCTCTTAGTTAGGGTCATAAACTTGACCTTTAATATATACATCATTCATTATCAAATAGATGTTTACATCCTACAAAAAGCATGTCCAATGTCTTTCATGAGTTTGAAACAACTTCTCTTAGAATGGGCTCAAAATTAGCACAATGTCCCAAAGGTTTGAGGAGGTGGAACTGCATTATGTCTGCATCATACTCTAATGTCTGCTCTACTCTATGGGCATCACCCTTGTCCTAGGATGGACTTAGTAGTTGAGTAGGAAACTACTACATAGGCTTTTCACCCTACACATCTTTGGCTATTTCTAGCTTTCTTAGCCATAACTCTTTTAAATTTTTAGTACCATGTGCCTCTTCCTCTTTGTTAACCTACAAATTGCCAAAAAAATGAAGTAAAACATGGTTAGCAATACCAACAGGTGGACTGCTTACTTTCAGAGGCGTTGCATCCTCCTCCTTATCACGAATTGTCACCTCTTCCTCTCCTAGCTTCTCATCCTCTCCCTCTCTTTCTTCTGGGCTTTCCTATAATTCTCCACTCTTTGATGAACTAATGCACATTTCCTCCCTTGGTTCTCCCTCTTGGTGGCTAAGTATTCTTGAAGAGACTTAAGCTTTTATGCTCCATATCACCTCTACCAATTAGCTCACTTGATCTTCCAAGTTCTTCAAGCTACTCTGTGTTTCTAGCTAAAATTGAGCAGTACTCATAGCTCAACCTTGTACGATTTCCTCTAAGGACATCCCATCAACTTATGGTGGCAATGGTGGAGGTGGAGGCATGGGATGGAAGTTTGGCTTGTCTTGGTCATAGTATAATAGAGAATCAAACATGTACTATTTTTCCTACGATATAGCACTTGTACAAGTAGGGTAACCCAAAAATCAGCAAATGTCACATACCTTAGCTTGTTCTTCATCCATCGATACTTGAACAGCTGAGGATGTGAAATTCGCCACTTGATGCTCCAACCTGGAAGTAGTAGGAAATTGAAAGCCATTATCAGAATAAGGATATTGACACAAATCAGAATTAGAAGCATATTGATAATGATCCAAATGGCTAAAAGTTCTTAGAATTAGAAAATTTGTGAAACAAAAACAAAACAAGATGATCAATATCAATAAAAACAACACCAAAAATAACTAAAACACAAGTTCCAACCTCTTGGGAATAGTGCAAAAAATTTGGTGCTCTGTAGCAATAGGAAAAATTAGGGTCGATCCCATAGAGAGCTGATTTTGCTTATAAACTATTCCTAAGGTTTTGTTAAAAGAAAATAAAAAAGAAAACTCCTTGGATTTTGCAAACATTAAAACAAATATAAAAGGCAACTGATGGAGTCAAAACAAATAAGCATGATTACAAAACAAAAAGCAATAGATCACAATAAAAGAAAGCTAGGTAGAAAATATATCTATGATTTAGGATTTATATTTGATCATAAAAAATATATTATGTTCTTTATCTAAGATACTAGCCTATGGATCTAAATAAGCCCTTGAATCCTACATTCCTATATTTTTAGATAAATCCAAAAATTATAAAAATATCCCTGACTACGCTACAATCTAGAAGAAACCTCTAGATTTAATTACGTAACATCATTAAACATTGGGGAACAGCTATCCTAAGAAACAATCTCGTAATTTTGGATTGTGTAACTTAGAGAATTATAATCCTAAACTCATTGATTAAGTTTACCTACAAATTCAATTAACTTATAGTCACTTATGGATGTAGCTAATGAAAATTATAGATCAAAATCTAAAACGTAGAAATTGAATTAGAAAATACACTTAAGATGGCCAATGTTATGTATTAATCCATAATTCATGTCATTCAACTGGAATTCAAATTCAACCTCAACTTAAAAAATAATAACCAATTGATTTCACATTAATTTGCGTAATTATAAAGCCATTGTCCCTTTAATATCTTCCAACCCCCAACAAAACTAAGCTAACATATTAAAAATCATAATAACACAATCTAAAATTAAATAAAAAAGATAAAGATGCAAATAATATAAAGAAACTAACTAGATTAAGGATGGAAACTAAAGATTTAACATTAAACTAAAAAAAAACTTAAGATTCAACAACAATAACATAATCCAAACTAAATACATAAAGAAAATCAAATGAAAATACATAAACGATAGCAAAATAACTAAAGTAGAAGCTATAAACACCTGAAACACAAAATTTAGTTACAAAACAAAAAAGGAAATAAAAAAACAAAGCAAAGAACCTAAAACCTAAGGAAAAAAGAAAAAAACAATGCCTCCCTAAATAGGAGCCAAAAACAGACGAAATCTACTCCCAATCTCCTATTTATAAGTCCTCTTAGGGCTTTACTACTTTTAGAATCAAAATGTCACCTTTACCCTTATTTTTTATTTTCCTGGGCATTCAACAACAACTAAAATCTTTTAAAGATAGATTGTTTTAAACACCATTAAATAATATGAGAAACATCCTCTTCAAATATCTTTTCAACTTCCTCTTCAAATAATGATATACCTCTCTCAAGTATCAGAGTATGATGAATGCACTCGGAATGCTGAAGCCTCATGCAACCTGTAATTGTAGAAAATGAAAAAAAGGATTAAATGGATAAAATAGTGAACCTCTATTCTCCATACCAAATTTCCATAACCTTGCATGCTATGGAGGGCTATGGGAGATGCAAAACAAAAAATAAGATGAGAAAGGTCAACAAAGAAAGAATAATACAATAAAAGAAATCACATAACAAAGTCCCCGACAACAATGCTAAAAATTGATAGCTCATTAAAAAGTACTAAATAGTAAATTCCTAACTACCTGTCAATATAGCAGGGTGAATAGGTTTGAATCCATAAAGAGCTAGGGTGAGTTAAATCTATTTCTCCTGTTGCTCAAAAGGAAAATAAAAAGAAATAAAAACATTTTAATTTTTACGAAATTAAAACAATCATAGAAGGCAACTAATGAAATTAATGAAAATAAAGAAGAATGCAAAATAGACATAAATAGATAACAATAAGAGAAAGATAGGTAAAAGATATTTTCAAGATTTAGAACTTAAAATTGATTATTAAAAACATGTAACTTTTCTTATTCTTAAGATGCTAGCCCATAGACCCAAATAAGCTTTTATGTCTTATCTTCCTCTAATTTTTGATAAATCTTATACGATAGAAAATTTATCCCTAACCATACAATGACATAGAACAAGCTCTTTAAATTCAATAGTACGATGACATTAAATACTAGAGATCGGCTAGTCTAAGACATAATCACACAAGCTCATATTATACAACATAGAGAACCAGAATCCTAGTCTAAATTGATTAAGTTTATCTATAAAACTAATTAACTTATTACCACTTATAGTATTTGCTAATGAAAATTATGGATTAAAAGCATATACTTAGCAAGTGAACTAAAATTGGTTAATATAATCACCAAGCCTATGGTACAATTCTTAAATTCATGGAATTTAATTAGAATCTCAATTCAATCTTAACCTAATGCATGATGCCCAATGATAACCTAATGGAAAATCATAGTTACAGCTAATAAAGCATTAGAACAACTACAAAATTTAGTTTAATGTTAACAACACTGAAATATAGGAATTAAAAGCAAAGCAAATAACAAAACCAAACTTAAAACCCTAAGAACATGAATAAATACAAGCAAAATGAGATGAAAGCATAAGAAAAAATGAAAAAGATTTCTAGAACCTTTATTATACTCTTCAAGACTGATTTTATACCTTTTTAAATTAAGGTAAATTCCAAGCTATGCAAAAGACCTTTTTTCCGTTTTTATTTTTCGTGGACAGTGCCTATAATGATGGTCTACTAATTCCTCAATCGTGGTCCACTAAACCAACGTTGAGGGTCCAGGTTTCATCATTTAATGGCAGTTTGCTTGAACCACCATTAATCAACTGCAGCCCTCCATTTATGGTCCAGGTTGATAATTGTTGATCTATTTTTTTCTCCAGTTTTTCCCAAACATGGTGTTTGGGTCCAAAACTTGTGTCAAGAGATAAAACTTGTCATTCAACACATCATAAAACAATTTGAGCACTTTATACTAAAAATGGGGACAAATTCAAGTGAATTCACATGCCAAAACTTATTAAAATTCATTCCTATCATATACCTCAAGTTTACAGATTGTAAATTTATTGTATAATAGATATTGTCCCGTACAGATTAGGATTAGTAACCTAACAACTTGTGTCATATTTTGTTTAAGGAATAAAATAAAATGCATAAACTAAGTAGAATAATTTGTAAAAATAACAATTAAAGAGTGTAGGAACTCGAAAATTTAAATATTAACAATAGAAATTACTTATATCCCTATTTTTCCTCACTCTTACCTTATTGATTCAATTTTGTAAGACCCAAGATATTCTATACTTTTAGTGACCCTCTGTCAAGGTGTAACCAAGTTACTCTAGTTGAATAGGAAAGGAATTGATTTGTAATCTCTTCCCAACTACCCAAACAGTTATGAAACAATCCCAAAGGCTATCAATTAATTAATTAAGATCTTTCTTTAACTAATGAATGACTTGATGTTTATGGGTCCATTAGACTACTAACTCTTGTTGTTTAACCTAACACAAATTTCCTAGCTCAATCTCTCGATTCCAAGCAATGAGAAAGCATAATAAACATCACATTCATTCATTCACTGAATCAATAAGATATAGTTAAAAAAAAAGTTCAAGAGTAATCCCTAATGATAACTTTAACTACACAAAACGTAAATCAAATTCTCCATACAAAAATATAGAAAAGTAAGGGAAGAAGAAAACTAGATACAACTAGATAAACCTATGGTGGTATGCTACATTTTCTTCATGTTTCTCTCATTCGTCTTCTCCCTTGCTCCATAATTCAACAACAAATGAAAACACATTAATCACCCACAAAAATAAGATCTAAAACATGACAAATATAATCACTAAATACCTAAAACGCATAAAAAATAAAAGTGACATTAAAGGAACATCAATTTAAGTCCTAAACATTCAAAGTAACACACTTATCAACTAAGAAAACATATCCTACTGCACACCTATCATGCATATCTCCTCGCTCTCTCCTCTCTCTTTCTCTATACCCTAATCTCTTTGCTCCATTTCCATCTCTCTATATCTCTCTGTAAGCCTTATTATGGTTAAGCTAGGATTTAGTTTTCAAAGATATAGTATTCGAGATTGTCATTTAATTTCAATTTTTTAATTATGGTCTTCCATGTTAACTGTTGTCTTCTAGGTCACTCTTAGCCCCAATCATGACAAACATAAAGCCATTAAGCAAAGCCATAATCAAGTCCTTTCTTTGTTCTCATAAATTATGACATTTTTCCAATTAATAATTTTTAAATGAGAAATGATCTTTTTATTTCCTTGATAAGAATGTCTTTCAATTAGGTTTAGATGAGGATATATTATGGTTGATTTTCTCCTTAATGCTTGCAATTGTAAGACACGCTACAACATCTAGTTAGATCAATGCAAATCATTGGAAGCAATTAATGTGACATAGGAGTGCAATAAGTCGAAAGTATTCATTTCAAGACCTTTATTGCCAATAACTTGGTGCTACATGATCCTAGTGTGTAATGGCTTGTCCTAAAGGCACTAAAAATGGGGGTGAATTGATTATTCTAACAATTTAATCCTATTATGAAATTTTAAACAATCCAAGAAAAATTCCAAACTAAGAGAATTTCTGACTCCAAATTTTACATTGTTACAAGTACAGATATTTCAATTTACACTGAAAAAAAGTATCAAGGTATTTAATGGTTCGTAATAATACATTCAAAAATTAAAATAAGGAGTTTAAAGAGGAAAAAAAGTACTAAGATTGATAGCGGGTTAATAATAATAACCTTGTCTAATCTACTTCCAACACCAATGTTGTTGGAATTTAAATTATCACCAATGTAATAATTACAAATCTTCTTCAATAAGGAAGAGAAACCCTTACAAATTCAATATTCCTTGATGAAGCTGAAGAGAAATCTTATATCTATCCTTTAGAGACAAAGAAAAGAATATACTCATTCTCCTTTCCATAATGGATTTAAAGAATAAGCTCCTATTCTTTCTTAATGGTGAAGAGTGACACAACCACAATTTTCATTCCAATGGGTGCAGAGGCAGCCTTTACAAATAATTTTCTTTCAATAATGAGGTGAAGTGAAACCTTAGAATATTCTTTTAGGAAAAGAGTAGCCTATACAAATTATTCCAATAAAGGTAAACAAAAACGCACCCATAAAAGTGTTTCAAGTGAAGCACAATAAACTAAAGGAGCTTTATTATGTAAAAATCCAATGAACGTGCAATGACCTTCTGTAAACCTTAATAGAATCGAATATGATCAATTAAACCTCAAGAATCAAATTTAAAACACTATATATAATGATATATGAAATACAAAAAATATGAAAATTAGGTGATTATTATTGGCCGCATATAAAATTACCTTAAATTAATCTATCTTTCAACACACAATTTAACAATTAATTCAAGAGCAACTTTCAGCAAGCGTACCCGTCGAATCAGGTAATAAAATGGAATATATTTAAGACTTATAATATCAATCCCATGAGGAAGTTTATATGATGTAAGTATTAGGTCAATCAAATTACAAATATCTAGAGAATACTCAGCTTTATGATTTAAGAAAATAAATAACTAAAGGCTAATCTAAAAAGTTTTTAAAAATTCCAATCTACTGTAAAAGAGTCCCATATTGTTTTTCCTAATTTATTCAGTTAAGCTTTGGTAATAGATGATTTAATTTATGGATTAGTGACGCTTCATCTAGGATCTTCACTAAATCAATGCAGCATTATGGTTAAGATACTAATTTATCTCTATTTGTCCTATCCTAAAGTTTGGTTATGCCCCAGACTTAGGTA
The DNA here is from genome assembly GCA_028565735.1 of Pinacopodium congolense. Lineage (NCBI taxonomy): Eukaryota > Viridiplantae > Streptophyta > Magnoliopsida > Malpighiales > Erythroxylaceae > Pinacopodium > Pinacopodium congolense. Next base: position 2,419 of record JAOXYD010180284.1, on the reverse strand, counting down.
ATAGGCTTAAATTTTAAGAAGACTAATCCTAAATTATCCTAATCTCAGACCAGCATCCTCATGGTCAACCAATCTTTAGTTAGTTCATTGATTTAAACCACGTTATTTATTGACTTTTCTAATAACCTAGGTAGAGAATGTCGGATCCTAGATTATTTGATGGCAATATTGTAAGTGATCAATTCAGGACAAGCATTAACTATTCAATAAACAACGATTAATTCACTAATCATGCATTAATCATAAATTTACATAATTAATCATCCATAAATTGATTTAGCATTATAACTTAACTAAAATTAAACATTAAACACAAAAATTACTTAAAGAACATAATAAATATAACTTAAGCAATAATTTTTATTAGTTCTAAATAATAACAATGATATACAAAATTAAGAGTTTAGAATGAACTAAATCACATCCCCATATGGTATTCTAACTCAGAACACGTGCATGAAGCTATTGGAAACTCATAAACAACCTTAAAATAAAAAATTATAAAAGATTGAAATGAAAAACAATCTAAATAATACTCTAATCTTAAATCTAACTAAAACTATGGTGTTTAGCTCCAATTCTTAGTGCTTAGAACTTCTAGAGAGGCTCTCTATTTATAAAAGTGGAGCTATTGCAAGTGGAGGAAGAAGACAAGCCACAACTGTTGAAGAATCTACTGAAAAATGTGTCTGTTGTCCTTCAATGGTGGTCTGTACCGAACTACAATGATACCGTTAAAGGATGAACAAGCCGCCACTAGCATACAATTTCTGACTTCTTCAATGGTGATTTGTGATCCATTAATGGTGGGTTGCTAGACTGCCATTGATGATTCAGATTTGTGTACTTCTTTTATTGTTTTGCACATTTCTCTAATTATTCACATCAACCTACAAATTTAACATTGATTAAACAATTAAACATTGAAATAGGGGTAAATTGACATCAAATAACCACAAAAAATACTATGAATTCTCCTCCTAACAACCACCCTCAAGCAAACCAATCCACAAATTATAAACTAGTAAAAGAGAATTTATAAATTGATATAGGTGTGTGAACGATCGTACTACAAAATCACACCAGGTAAATTCATAAGAAAGACTGGAGGGGTCACAAACAGTCCCACTTAAAATCCAATCTCCTAGACAGAATTTTCCTAGACATGTAATTTCATAGCACAATAATTCACATCAACTATACCTAACAAGAAAAATTCAAGTGTGCTTAACAAACATTTCCTTCCTCCACACTTAAATAGAGCATTGTCCCTAATGTTCAAAAATAAGCATAAATGCGAGAGAAAGGAAATGAATACACCAGGATAAAGATATGATCGTGCAAGAACTCCATTGATGTGAAATGCAGCTATCTGAAAATTAAAGGACAAAACATCAAAGCACCGGGAATAGAAAAAAACATACAAGAAACAAAAACAAACACACTGAAAGAAAACACACCAAAAGCATACTATTTTATTGAAAGCAATGAAATCCTACTTTTATGGTTGGGTTGCCTCCCAACAAGCGTTTCTTTAAGGTCTTTTAACTGGACCTTAGCTTTAGCAAATTTTCAACCTAAGCTTTGGCCCAACACCTAATTTCTCATCCTCATCCTTTGAATAATGAAAAATCAATTTCAGAAGGGTTCCTATACCATTAAGAAAGATCCTAAATTCATAAGTCATACCCTTGTCAAAGCATTTTGGAAAAAAATCTAGGTTTCGCACTCTTGCTCGCGAATCAAAAGCTGAAATACCTATGAAATCTATGCTCTCAAATGCTACCTTGAATTGTTCATCTATCTTATTTTTAACAACCCAGAATTGATGCTCATAGTCAACAGTGTCAAAAATTGGGTTACCTAAAGTTGATGTAGATTTACCATTCTCACTTTCTAGCTCAAGTAGCTCTACATAATTAATTTCCCTAATTGATTCTAAAATTTGCTCCATAGTTTTTTGATCATGTTCAGGCTGAGAAGGATTTTCTAAATGTGAAATGAATGCAGCCTTATTAAGCCAAGAATAATAAGGATCATCCATCCAATTAGAGGTACACTCATCTATACACTCAGGATATTGTTGACTAGGAATCTGTGAAGGTTGTTCGAAACAGGTTAGATTAAGCCAAGAGTAATCAAGGTAATCCTCAAAATCAGGGGTGTAGGTTTCAGTTTGATAAACATGATTTGTCCAATTAGAACCCCAATCAGTTCTAACTTCAGGCTCATACCATTGGCGCTCGTGCCAATGGTCTTATTGCCTCCACATACTACTCTCTATACAAACAAGGACAAAACACAACAAAGAAAGAAACTACTAATCTAAACATTAAACAAATAAGAAAACAAATCTCTAGAGTAACTGACACCGAGATCCCTAATATTACAATTCACTTCCCCGGCAACGGCGCCAAAA
>JAOXYD010180066.1:0-23530 GCA_028565735.1 Pinacopodium congolense | reverse complement strand
ATTTTTTTACTTCTTATACATTATATGTTGATTTAGAGATGATCTCATACCAATTAAATCTATAAATCATTATTGATGAAATTTGTTAAAAGATCCAAAAACTCAAAACTCTTCTTTTTTAATATATATGAAATATTCTTCATGGAAAAATTAATGATTTAGTAATACAAAATTAATGAATAAAATTTTAATGCAAATACTTTAAATAGATTATTTTTAAGAGTTAGGGCAAATTACTAATTAACTAATTAATTTTTTAATTTTTTAATTTAATAAGATTTAATTTAAATTTACGTAATAAAAGAAGAGAATGTTTCAAGAAATTCTGTCTCTATGTTTTATACACTATTCTTTTTAATATATCAATATCTCTATTTAATATGCTAAGATTGTAGACAACCGACAGAATTCCAGACCAATACTCTGTAAGGGCACCAAGCTGCAATTACTCGATATTTCTGGGATGCATTTGGATATAGCCGTGAGTGTGACTTTTAAATATCATAACAGTGTCGATTAGATGGGATGTCGAGGATCCTAAGTGAGTGGAAGTTCATTCAAAGGATTATAAGTGGCCCCGATTAGCTGTATCTACGTAAGGAATGCTTTTGATTTTGAATTGTATGAAAGTGGCGGTGGTTGCAACTTCATAGTCACTGGCTGTAGAAACCAAGGAAAATTATACAAGTGGGTGAATTTGGACCCATTAGTTGGATTGATCATATGGGTTTCTGGTCATCGTCACAATCATTAACAGTGACTTCATATAATCCAAGCCCCGGTGCGTTGGATGCTTAATTTCATTAATGGCTTTGTAGCCGTCCACATGAAATGATCTTTCATTTATGCCACATTTCCGAGATGGTATTGCTTCTTATATAACTATTTAGAAAATTTTATGTTCAATTTTCTATAATTTTTACTGAATTTTATATGCGTAAGTTCAAAAATTAAATAGTATGAGATTTAAAGATAAATTGATAAATATATTTTAATTTTAAAACTAATTTTAAAAATATAAAAATTGAACTTTAATTCTATTAAAATTTAGTAAAAATTTATCTTAAAAATATTTTAAAAGTCATTAAAATAATTTTACTAATAATTATTTTCTTGATCTTCTATTATGAATTATACTTATTATTTTACATGCATTATTAAAAAATATTTTTTAAATTTATTAATATTATTTTTACTTAATAATAATTAAATACTTTAATTGTATTTATAAATATTATGTAAAAATATTCATTTATGACATGAATCTATATTAAAAAATTCAAAATATGTTATTAATTTAACCTTTTTTACATGTTTCAATTAAGTAACTAATCTTTAAAAAAATTTCAATTGAGTAATTAATTTTTAAAAAATTAATCAAAAATGGTAAAAAAGTTGGACTGGGTCGGGCCAGGTCGAGTCGGGTGACTAACGAGATCATTTTTTTCACTCATTTAGTTAACTTTTCAAACATTAATCATTTAATGAAAAATTTTAAAAAATTGATCACTTAATTAAAAAAATATATGAAAAGGTTGGTGACCTTTTTTTACTATTAACCCAATTTATAATTCTAATTGGAACCAAGAATTTTGGCAATCAATTATCACAATTCTCAAAAACTTGCAAAAATATCTTGCCACTTGAATCTCCATTAACAGAGGTGACGTGTTATCCACATCAGCAAACAGTGGGACTTAATAGATGCTACCTGCCAACTACAGGTGAAAATTAAAAAAATAAAAAACAAAAAAAGAGACATTTTTGTTTAAAGCAAACGACTCCGTCTTTGAAAAAACAACCTAATCTTGTCTCCCCATCCCCCCCCCCCCCCAAATGGTGAAAGGAATCACAAATAGATGTAGGAACTAATTAATGAATAAAACCTTAACCTAAACCACAAAACCTAAAAGAAAACTAAGAGATGATGATTACCTTATTGATTTAATGAAAACAAGTGAGTTAGAACACAAAATTGATGAGTTAAAGAGTGGAATTAGTGTATAGAAGGTAGAAGATGAAAGGGATAAGAAGAAGAATGAGAGATAGATGAGAAAAAGGAGGGAGGCTCAGGGTTGGTGTGTTTAAACATCAAGCTTAACTTACCCACCGCTAGGACCCATAGGGGTAGGTCCTGCCCGTGGATTTTTGAATTTTTTTATTTTAAAGTTCAAAAGATCCAAAAGTTCCCTAATGTAGTTAAAAATAAAAAAAACGTCCAAAAAGAGATGAAAAACAAAAACAAAAAAAAAACTTGAAAAGACAAAAAAACAATAATTAAATGCAATTAGCTAAAAAAATCAGTGGAAGTGGATAAAAGGAAACTAAAATACAAAAAATAATTTATGGGTTTCCTCCTACAAAACACTTGTTTAACATCGTTAGCTTGACAAACCTTTTCTTTATCACTTGGTTAATGTCTTTTGCTTCCAAGCTTTCTTTTTCTTCATGCCTTTCAAGCCCTTCATGTTCTCCATGTCATTACCTTGCCATTCATCTAATTCATCTACATCTAATTCTCTGCTTATTTTCTTTGTTATTTTTTATTTGAGCTACCATTGGATTTGCAGGCAAGTCTAGAACGTCGTAGTCTTCATCTACAAATTCCCATAAGTCATTTGCTTCAAGGAAGGCCTCCATTCAAACAGCCCAACTTAGATAATTTCTGTCGTAAAAAACTGGCAGAGTAATGGCAGTGAATGATGATTCTGAATCCATGAATGTGAGGATTAATTCTGCAGCTTCAAAGTTATCCCACGTTTAACACTCCTCCTTAACTTTGTTGTTGCAAACACCAAGGACCTTTTTTTTTTCGTTTGTGTTCCGACAATTTCGCTGTTAAGCTTCTCATGAACTTTTCCTTTACAATGCTTATAGCTCAGTTTAGCTATTAATTTCAAGTCAAAAGATCCATTAATTATGGTCTCTTGCAAAACACTTGGAGTGCCATTAATAACGTTATCAAAAGACAAAGTTTGTTGTATCTCATGAAAAGATGGCTTAATATTCTCAGGATGTGAAAAAGTTATGGATTCATCTTCAATTCTAAGTGTCAGCTTCCTCTTTAAGACATCAATTAAAGCTTTTGAGGCTAGAAAAGGTTTTCCAAGAATTAAAGGAATCTCATCCTCATCCTCTATGTCTAAAATCCCAAAATCAATGGGAAAAATAAATATATCAACTTTCACTAAGACATTCTCAACAATACCTCTAGGATATTTAATTGATCTATTTACTAATTGTATTTTTATTCCAGTGGGCTTTGTGATTCTTAACCCTAATTTATGAAACAGATTCTTAGACATCAGATTAATACCATCCCCTAAGTCTGCTAATGAATGATTTAATTTAAAACTACCAATAGTATAAGGGATTAAGAAACTTCTTAGGTCCTTTAATTTATGTGATATCTTGTCCATGATAATAGTAGCACACTTCTTTCTCTTCATCATCTTTGAATTCTTTTTCTTTTTGTTACTACCAATCACCTCACTTACAAATTACATTCTTTGGTTCATGCAAAAGAGAATTAAAAAAATGAGTGTCATCATTCAATCTCTGGATGGAGTCTAAGCACATACCTAGATGCTCCTCTAGTTGATGCTTGCTTTGTTATCAATTAAATGTGATGGCTCACTGGTACTCTTTCATCTTCCTCCTTTTGTGCTCCTTGTCTTTTCTCTTTTTCTTTATGTAGGAACTTTATGACCTCCTTCTCAACCTATGAGAATACCATATGTACTTACTCCTTTGGATTCTTTTTGATATTATCAGATAGAGCACTTGGTGGTCATTTTGAGATACTTTTAGTAAGCTTTCCCACTTGGTTTTCTAGATTCTTCATGGATTCCTCAATATTTTAAAAAGAAACATCTGTGGAGACAATATATTTGGTAAGTAGCTCCTCCAATGTAGGTTGCTTATAAGATTATTATTGATATTGGAAACTAGGTGGGTGGTTTTGATCTTATTACCCTTGAGCTCTCTAGGAGAAGTTGGGATAATTGCTCAATTGAGGATTGTATGTCTTATCATAAGGGTTGTTTTTGCAATTCCTGACGTAGTCCACTTGCACTACCTATACTATTGCTTCCACCAATTGGCACTCATGGTTAGGCTTGTTGCCTCTACAGAAATCACAGGATAAGACTTGATGTGGGTGAATGTAGCCATCATATTGTCCAGTTTCCTTATAAGGGCTTCCACCTTGGCTTCTAATAAAGCTACTACATCTATGCTATATGCTCCTTCACTGAGTTTTGGCCTTTGTCTCATGCTTCCCCATTGATAGGCATTTATAACAATGTTCTCGATCAATTCCGATAGTTGCTCGGGAGTCTTGAAGCTCGGAGTGCCTCCTGATGATGCGTCTATTAGCTGATTTGAGTGAAAATAAGATCATTATAGATTGTCTACATCAACATAACTAACTCGAAACTGTGAGGAGGGAACTTCCTAAGCATGTCCTTCTAACGCTTCCATGCTTCATAGGTGTTCTTCTGTTATCACTGTTGAAAAGAAATAATATCGTTACGTAACTTAACTAGATGACAAGGATGGAAATACCTTGTTAAGAATTTTTTTGCTAGTTGGTTCAAAGAAGTGGTGAAACTAGGAGGATTTTCTTTTAGCCATGATTTTTCCCAACTCTTTAATATTAAAGGGAAAAACCACAACCTAATCACCTCTTTGGATACGCCATTCAACTTAAAAGTATCACAAATCTATAGAAAATTTACGATGTGAGAGTTTGAATCTTCATTTATTAGTCCATCAATCTGCACATAGTTATGTAACATCTGAATGATTTGCAATTTGATTTTGAAATTCATTCCTTCTACTCATAACTTTTGTATTCTCTACTATATACCTTGTAAATTTAGATATGAAAGGTCACCTATGGTAAGTTTCACTCTTAGCCTAACTCTTGCTTTATGTTATTCATTTGTTGCTCTAAAACTTCTAACTTCGCTCTACCTTCATATTTTCCCTTTTAAACCTCTCTTAAATTTAACTCTATCTTAGGATCTAGCTCTACTAGATTATTTGGATGACTATGAGTTATGCAAGAAGAACACCTAACCTAAAAAGGGTAAAAACAAATAAAAGATCAAGAAAATGTAAAACTCTTAAATAAAAATTAAGATGTAGAACATTAAAGCTTATGAAAACTAAAACAAATAAAAACTATAAAAAAATAAAAACTAAAACAAAGGAAAAAAAGCTAGTTTAATAAAAAATAGAAAACACTAAATAATGGCATCGTCCCCAGTAATGACAACAAAAACTTAATGCGTGCTATACGTATCTAAGTTTTAATTGAAATTATCTAAGAAATACGATAATAATATCATAGTACATAACTTGGTAGGTATACTTATTGTAGTGTAATATAACTAACGTGAGTCCACGGTCGAATCCACAGGGACTACTATTACTAGTGGATGTCTATCTAAATTATATAGCTTAACAAAATGAAAATTGGTTGGTTAGTTTGATAATTAAAATTCAATGAACAATTAAAATTAAATTGCTTAAACAAATTCATAAAGGATAACACTTAATAATGAATTTAGGATTCAAGAGATAAATCCCTCTAGGATGTGTACATATTCAATGTTCATCTTAATTTAACTTAATATCTAGATTCATTAGTTAACAGATTCCTTAATATAAGTCCCATTTTCTCTCGATTTATGCAACTCTACTCAAGTCAATAAACTATGAGAAAGTTCTATCCCCTTCTATTGATTGAATGCATTACCTTGCTATATGGAACCTATTGTTTTGGCTTAGCTCACATCTAATCCAAACATCTTATGTAAGCCTATCTTTAAGACTTCATACAAGATATATTTTTTATGGAATGATCTAAAGTATGCAAAGATCTCTTAATTAAACATACACAAGTTAAAGCATTGAAATTGGCATTTACGTTCACATAACATTTGATAAACAATGTCGTTAAAATCCATAAACAATCCTAACATAAAATCTAAAGGTCCAAAGTTAAATCAAGAACAAATAATAAATACTACATCTTAGAGTTCATAAAAAACCAAATCCTATTGAACATTTTAGTTCTTAATCATTGTTTGAATAACAAAAACAATTAACAAAGAGAAAGGGAAATAAGGCTCATGATTAATCAATCTTGCTCATTAAGTCCTTAATGATAGTTTATGTGAATTCCTTGTCTTAATCATTGAATCCTTGAGCTTAGAACCCTTCTTTTCCTTCAAAATTGAGTAAGAATCCTTTGGATATGGTTTAAGACTTCAAAACCATTTCTTAGTGGCTCCCTTATTGGGTTTGGAGGCAAAAAGTATCATTAAAATAACCCTAAAAAGGTTAATTAGAGAGTATTTCATGTCACACCTATGACTAGGACAGATGGTTGTGGCTCTAGGCCGTGATATCTTCCGATAAGATATCATAACCATGGGTCATTTCCTATGTTGTGATTCTCCTAACAACTAATGTATTTCTTTGTGTTTTCCGCTATAACTCCTTCTACACACCTTTAATGACCATTAAATTTTTTATGTAGGTTTCTCACATCATGTTCTTATACCCCATAAAAGTTCATAACAATTTGAGCTCTAGAAGTGCACCTAATGCATCACCAAATTCACTTATACTAAAACTGGTGTTTTTTTTAACTTCTCTTATTTGTCTATTGGCGCATTCTTAAAGGCTTGTCATGTGACCTTGAAAATTTATGTGTAACTTCATGACATGATGCTTTAAGTCTTAAAATTAATCCCACAACTCTTCTACCTCGAAAAGTGGTTCAAAATGCTCACCAAAGTCCTGTAAAAGATAAATAATCATCCAAAACAACTTAAGTAGCAGCTTTTTCATAAATAAATAAAATATACACCTAAATCATATTTAATTATCCATCAAAATTATGATAATCATTATAAAAACATGCCTAAAAATTTTATAAATAAATTGCTATCAAAGTAAATAATAGATTTATACTTTGGAATATGTTTTGGCAGAATTGATAAATAAAGAGTAGAGAATTAGTTCTTGATATAGATGCATTATATTGAGTTTTAATATGTGATTTCATATGGTTTCATCCCCTTTTTTGATGTAAAATTAGTTAATTTTTGTTCATTGTGCGTTGAATGGTAGATTTGATCATAAGACACATATTCTAGTTGAAAGGATCAAGTTTGGAGAAGAATTGGAGCAAAATGGATCAAGAGAGGTGCAACATAAACCTTTAATGACAGTTTGTCCTACTACTAAATGATGTCATTGACCACATGTGAAGCATTGTTAAAGAACCCAAATTTAGATATAGAATGGCGAGTTTTAATGACACTGGTGAACTCCCTAAAAACCATCATTGAGGATCCTATTTCAAGTCCTTTAGTAGGGTTTTCCATACGCTGCCGTTGAGGGGCTGTTAACAAATTTTAAGCATCTTGAAAATGAAAAAATTATGGAAATTAAGAATTTCACTTCTCCAAATTTCACCAATCATAAAGACAACATATATAAGGATTGAGAGGAGCCTCTTTCATTATCTTCTTTACTACTTTTGGCAGTCATACATCATCTTTCTATTTTTATCTTTTTTTAGTGGTTTTGGCTTTACTTCGATGTTGTAACTAATGATAGCCATATATTTCATTTATAGTTAGATTAATGATTATTTTTCATTGTGATTATGATATACATTATTCGTATTTCATTAATCTAGTTGTTATTTCATTTGAGTTAAGTTTTTATGCTTGTTCATTATAAGACCTTTAAATATTTTTCAATGTAAGACCTTTAAATATTTTTCCATGAATTTATTTTCTATTCTTGTTAATTTTATTATGAACAACTAAATTTTTATGGGTTAGAAAGAATTAGAGGGATGATGGGAATGGAATTGTGAGAATAGAAATAGGTTTTAGCTGATATTGCGTTTTTAGGTTTAGATTGAATCAAAACCTTGGTTTAATGTCAAAATTAAGGATTATTAATAGGTTTTATCACTTTATTATTAATTTCTAGTTCAATTGCTAGGTTTAAACTTTTGATATGTAATTATCATTAGAAAATGCCATAAGTGGTGATAGGCTAATTGAATTTGTAATTGAGACTTAATCAATTTAGCTTAGGGTTTTGATTCTTTAAGTTACATGATTTGAGCATGTGAGGTTGTGGCTTAAGTTAGTTGTTCCCTATTATTTAATGTTATTGCATAATTGAATTTAGAGATCGTATCTTAGGTTATTGTGTGATAGAGGTATGTTTTTAGTCTTATTATAATTATTTATAGTTTAAGGAATGAAGATGAGGGTCGTATTGGAGTTTATAGGCTAACATCTTAGCCATAATGGAATTTAATGGTTTCAATGGTTAATTGTCTTTTCTAGAATCCCAATAGTATCTTTTGCCTAGATTTTCGTTATTGTTATTTCTTTCTTTATATTGTATGCTTTCATTTAGTTGCCTTCGTTTCTTTAGTCTTATTTCTATTTAATTTAGTTTAATCACACTAGGGGTTTTAGCTCTTTCATAACATTAGAAATAATATTTGCGCACTAGCTCTTTACCTTGCTCACTATACTATATAGTTAGGACTTAGGTTATTATTTGGTAATTTTTGTGATGGCTTGTTTTGAACTAAGAAATTATGATGTGTTTACACTTGTGTAATTGTAGTTATGTGATTATATGATATATTGGTATAAATTTTGAGAATGTATAAGAATGGGTGCATGATAGATTATATTTTGGTATGTGTTTTGGAAGAATTGGTAAAGAAAGGGTAGAGAATTATTGCCTCACTTAGGATAGAGTATATTCAATAGTCATAATTATGTGATGTTATATTTCTTTTTGAAAATTTAAATAAATATTATTGATTATTAAAAATAACTCACGAGTGCTACAATGGAATTAGGTCTATTTACATCCGAAGAATAATGCAACGTTAGCTTAACAAACTATTGTAGTAAAATTAGTATGTTATAGTGGAATGCAAAAGTATAAGGTCAATTTCCAACAGCTAACCATTCTCTTTATTAGTTTAAGGTCATATTTATATATCTATAGTGTTTCCATGATCCATGACATTATTCTTTGAGTAAAAGTAGAGTTTTCCTTACTATTGTTCTTGAACATCCTATCATTTCTTTCCATCTAAATTACATAAATGTTGTAGATGAAACTGATTTTGAAAGTTGTATAATCATCTTTGGCTGGTAGGTAAGAGAAAAAAGAGAGGCCTAGGAAATAATGTTATCTCAGCCTTGCACATAGTAATAATGATTACATAACTTCTAGAGTATGTTCTATATGTGTGTTGAGTATCCACATTTGAAAAAAAGAAGATAAATGGATTCAACTTCTTCAATATAGAGTTTGTATAATAGAATCCTAGTTTGTATGCCTTTAAATCTATCCAATGTGCTAATCCAATTCTTTATTTGTACCAAACTAGCCTTAATCAGAGAACTTTGGGGGTAGATATTCTAAAAAGTACTTGGTATGATTTGTTGATATATGAGCTTGAGGGATGCCTGGACCAAAGCATTTTATCATCCATATTTGAGCTTGGATTATAATCCTACAAGTCGCTTATTTAATAACACTAAACCTTTAAAGTTAACAATTTCAATTGTTCTTAATTATTTCCTCAACCATTGCCCTTGGGGGTAGCATGTGCCTTAAGCTATATGCTTTAGGTGTAAGGTGAAGAGTTCTTGACTTGGACCAATTACTAAGCCATAGAGAGTAGTTTTTCTCATTTCCTGTCTTGTACGTAGATTGTATACATAAGTTGCCTTTTAGTTTCAAAATGTGTTGTATAGTCTAGGAGGTATTAGATTTTGACTAAATCTCCTAAAAACTCCTATCTTTAAGATAATAAGAATAGATCCATTTCACCTATAGTGGTTGTTCATTTGTAAAATTTCTCCAAATCCTTTTAATGAAGTTGACTTTAATTGGTTTTTATACTGGGTTAATCCTAATCATCCTTCCTCTGTAGGCATGCTGACCTTATGCCATTTGACCTTGGCATTGATTTTTTTGCTCGCATCTCTATTCCATAAAAAGTTTCGTATTGATTTTTCTATTACTTTTACTAGCTTCTTAGATCGAACTAAGTGAGAAGTCTAGCATATATGCATGTTGCTAAGCATTGAGATATTTAATTACCTTCTTCTAACAGATGAAAGGCTTTTGTTATAACAACAACAAATTCTAGTATGACTTTTATCAAGAAAACCTCACATTCAATATATGTTGGTTCTAACAACACATCATATTATAATGGCATGATAGTTGTAGGTTAAGACCCTCACATTCTAGAAGTTGGAAATGCTATATAGACAGACTAAATAATGCATTTAGAAATTTGGTTTAAACTTGGATAGATCAATATGCTCATTTCCATAGTTTATGCTTTTAATTTTTCTTTTTAAAGAATATTTATATAAAGTAACCTCATAGACGTGGAAAAAGAAATAGATAGGCCTAGGATTATCCTGAGGGACTTCAATTGCACTATCTTATTAGATGAAATTGAGAAAATTACTAGTAGCAAATTGGGAAGAAGAACTTCTGTAAGGAATTTAATAAATGTTCATCTAATTTAGGAATGAAAAATCTAACTATAAAGGAAATTATTTCGTATAGTGGAATAAAAAATAGGAACTATGAAAGTACTATGTCTATACATCTTTTGAACTTGATTTGATGGTTAAAATCCCAGGTTTGATGCAAATTCCATGTAATTTATTTTCTTAATTTTGTTAAACTTTTAATGTTATATTGTTCACATAGAATTCTATAAAAATAAATGTTATTTAAGACATAAAAATAAAGATTTTTTGCACGAGAGACCATAGGTGATGTAACTCCTCTCTTTGCCCTGCCTTATCATTTGATTTTCTCACTTTCATCCAACCTCTTTCCCTCTTTCTAGAGTCTTGCTTCTTTTATAATCCATTCATGCTTTTCCTCTTCTCATTCCTGTTTTTCCTCAACCTTTCCTGTCATGAAGTTTAAAGCCTCTTATATTTATAAGCTCACTTAAATTGAACAACCTTCAAACCTTAACATTGATCCTAGTCCCTCCCACCATTGTCCTTCTTAAAATCTAGCCTCTAACCCTAACCTTAACCATCACCTAAACTAGTATACCTCTTCAATTGAAAACCCTAATCATCCCCTAATCCCTATCCAAAGTCTGCCAACATCAAAAACACTTTAAATCTTATCTCTTACAATAATCCTGCCCATATATGGCCTCTATTACCCATTCCTTCTCAAAATCGAGCCATCTACCATAACCTTAACCATTCCCCTCACTAGGATTCCTCCTTAATCAAAAACCTAAATGTACTCTAAACCGTAATGCTCTGGAGTCCCTGGAACCAAATATCCCTATCCTTGGAACTTGGAAAGTAGTGCTTTTGGACCTTCCAAGGAGTACTTCAGCTGGAAAAACCTAAATGTTATCCCCTTAAGAATCATCATCCTACCAATAGACCTAGCAAAGAGAGGTGTATAACTGGGCCGTGTCTTACTTAGTTCTTCATTATAACTACTTATCTAGTTGTTTAAAGAGCATAGAGCTATGGAATATAAGAGATTTTGGTAGTAGAAACTAATTAATTCCTATTTAAATTTATATCTAATGAAGGTATGCATTTAGTACTATAATAGAGCCCTTGACATATCCAGGGAAAACATTATTTCTAAAGAAGTGGAACCTTAATTCTACTGTAGATAAGGAGATTTCCAAAGCCCCAATCTAGGTAAGGTTTGAAAACATATTACTTGAACACTGATCTACTGAGGGCTTAAGTCATATAGCAGTTGTAGTGGGTAAACCCTTAATGATATATTTAACAACACTTAAGATGGAAAGAGTTAACTATACAAGGATCTATATAGGAGTTCTTGGTTAGAGAACTACAAAGTAGCAATATATAATAAAGATGGAGAGATAATGCCAAGAGAGATTGGAATCTCATATGAATGGAGATGAGTAAACCAAACCTAAAAATCAAAGTGGAAACCAACTAAAAGAAGATTTGAAACTAGTTTACAAGAAAAGCTACTATACTATAGATTGCTAAAGATCAATAAGTACATAATAAAGAAGAAAAGTAGGTCAAGTCACTTGAAGTGAATGAAGAGAAGGAGTTCACCTAAGAAAGGAAAAATATGAAGTAGATTGAAGCCCCTCTAGAAGACTAAGGAGGCCAGAACATCCCAGAAGAGGTTCAGGAAAATGCCAAGGAAAATGCCTAAAAAATATATTATAACACCTATAACCCATGAAAATTTGAATTGGTAGAGATTGATCAAAATGTAGGAACTTAAAATTAGATCATATGTGTTCAATAGGAATCATCCTTCACCACTAGAAGGAATACAAAATCTAGGAGAAAATAAAAATGTATATTCTGTTTTAGTTTTAACTATAATGTTTTTCGTGTTTTAGAATATTAGAGGATTGAATAATAATAGGAAACAATTAGGAGTTAATTTTTTTTAAAGTCAATTGGTTCATATTTTGAAACAAGGAAAAATCCCCTTTGTTTCTTAATAAAACATGTGACTTGATCTTTAGACGATGGATTGTCATAAGCACCCTTTAACATATTAGTAATGCTAGAATTTTGGTTGTGTAGAACCTTGAATTGTTAAACTGTTCCCCTTTCAAGCTTACTAATAAATTAATCACCTTGAAGTTTAGCCTTTAAATAAGAGTTTTTACTCCCTACTGACCTATGTTTATAGTTCCAATAACCCTAATAATAAGAAATAGTTATAGGAAGTGATGAGGAAAATTAGATCTTTTATAGTTCCTGATCCCTGCCTCTTAGCTAGATATTTCAGCACTATTAAGAAGAAAGAAATGTTAGTATTAATTCCAATATTAGTGCAGGGATTTTCAAGATTGTAATAAGCTTAGTGAACATATGTTTACCTAGTGTAATAAGTAAGAAGAAAGTATCAATATAGCTAAGAAGCTTAATTGTTCCTTATTGAACTCCCATTAAGTCTTATCTTTGCTTCATTCTTTAGCCTTAGTTGATAATACTAAGATCTATGACCACTCCACCATCTATGTAAATTTTCAATCCATGAGACAAAAGAGATCATCCCTATTTAAATTATGTAATTTCCTTATTAAATATTAAGGTTTCCTTCAAGTTTTAGAATAAGCTTGGTCCTTATAGGTAAATGGATCTCTACATTTAAAGTAGTGTCTAAGTTAAAGGTCGTTAAGAGAGCTCTCAAAGACTTTAACAAAAGGAGATAGGAGATCTCAATGCTAGAGTGGATGCCAATAGTGTAAATCTTAATTATATTCAAACCCTTGTAAGATATAAACTTAGTAGCTAGTCTCTCGTAGAAAAGGAAAGAGAGGCTTTTTAGCTCTTATCTAAAATCCTCGAAGATCAAGAATGTTTTTAAAAAAATCCTATAGAATCAAATGGCTAAAAGAAGGAGAAAAAAATAATAAATTATTTTATGACTCTATCATCTGCAATAGGAGCATAAAAAACATTTACTCTATTACTGATGATAAAGGCCATAAAACCTTCTCTTTTGAAAAGATTAAACAACTATTCCTTGGTTTCTTTAATTATATTCTTAGAAGAGGTAGAGCCAATGACCCCAACCTCCATATTCTTAAGAGATATATGAAGACCAACATTCCTGATAGATTTATATTATCCTTGGTTTCTTTTGTCTTTGCTCAAGAGATTAAGGATGCTTTCAACTTTTTTATTCCTAACATGGTTGCTCCTATCTTTGGTTGAGAGATTAAGGGTGTTTTCAACTTTTTTGTTCCTAACAAAGCCTCAAGCCCAAATGGTTTCCATGTTTTTTTAAAAAATTAAATTTGGTAAATAGTTGGGAGTGATATTAATAGAGCTATACAAAATTTCTTTAGTTAGGGAAAGTTTCTTAAGGAGATCAACCTAACCTTCATTTCTTTGAGACCAAAATGTGCTAATCCCATCACTGTCACTGATGATTGCCTATTCCTTACCATAACTCTCATTGTGCACCCCAGCTCAAATAAATCAAAACAATCTCTCAATTCGAATTGATTATAAACTTAATAATTAATATACAAAACTATGCATTAAATCAATATAGTAAAAGTTGGATAAACAATTTAAGAACAATTCATAAAATAGAGTTAGCAATACATAATAATGTTAAAACAAAGAGTATTCAGATTAAATATCAAAAAGGAAAGTAAAAGAAGGATGAACTAGTGAAGATGGTGAATCCCCCTTTGCTGGAAAATCTAGACAGCACTTGTTGAATCTTGATTGTCTTCCTTGTTCTTGAGTTTCCACACGTTTTTTCTCTTCCAAAACCCTCTATTTTGTCTTGGATGTTCCCTAGGGTCAGAAGTGTTTCTGCTAGGATTTATTTAGATCTTTTATTGTCCACAATAGTATAACGAAATTAAACACATCATCCCTACTAGTTTGCCACGTCAGGATTTCTAGCTTTTAGCACTGCTTGGTTGTTTTGCTATAATTTCGTCTAAGGAGCTCCAATTGTCACGAAAGTTGGTATGTAGACTCCTAATATGTTTTGTTAGCACCTTATAAAAGTGTTTAGCATTTTGAGCTCTATAAGTACACCTAATGCCTTCCCCAAATCAGCTATTCGAATTTTATTTTCCAGCTCAACTTGTTATGATCTTTTCTTTGTACACTCTTTATAATTCGACATATAACTTTGGTATTTGGTGTGAAGCCTCATAACTTGATGCTCTAAGTCCTCAAATTGATTCCACACCTATTTTAGATCCAAAATGCCTTAAAATGTTCACAAAATTTCTATACAACCTGAATAATAATCAAAAGCAACATAAGAAGCATCATATTCAAGAATTAATCCAATATGCACCTAAAGTTATGTGGAATTTCCTCTCAAACCTAAATTAATGATCATGAATATATGCCTAAAAGATGTATAATTTGGTGCTATCAGAATGTAGAAGGTTAAAAATAGGTTCAGAAGAAATAGTTTAAAGATTCCCTTCATTGGTTGAAAACGAACCAACTTCTAAATAGTTTGGTAGTGAAGTTGAGTACTTTTATGCTTTTGATTAACTCTTCATATACTTAATTATTTTTAGCCAACATAGACTCTCCTTTAAGCTATGTAAAGGCTATTAATTTTATAGGAAGTGTTCCCTTTTTTTTTCTGGTGCACTTAGAAGCCGCCTCTTTAACTTTTTTATTTGTTTATTTATTGGAACTTGCTAGATAGTTATCAAGGAGCTGTTATATATTAGCTCACCTATACATTTTTACCATTCTTATTTTTATTAATTATATTTGCTACTATATATAAAAAATTATTTTTTATAGGTCTTGGTTGATATATTTATTCATGGAAAGAGATGGATGATTCGTGGGATCAAAAAGTGGAGTTTTATTGGGTTTCATAGGGTAAGCCACGACTGTGACCTAGGCATGACTTTTCTAGGAGAAAGCCAAGTTTTTATGAAAGAGACAGTGTATTCTATGGGCAAGGTCGTCACCATCACCTTGACTATGACCTTGTTCTATACCCAGTTGCATAACCATGACTCTGGCCATGGGATGGTCAAGCTTTAGCTCTTATTTAAGCTCATTTTTAGGTTTTTTTCTAAGAACTTTTCATTTTTTTGGAGATCTAGAGCCACCACTAAGAGTTTAAAAGCCATTTGTAAGTTAAGATTATAGATTTTTTAGGTAATTAAAGGAGAAGAATTGAAGAGAATAGTAATGATTGATAAATTCTTGCAAATTTCATTAGATTTTTCAGAATCAAGACATCATAAGAATGTGTTTTTCAATGCCTTTATCTTCTTTAATTGTTGTTGTATTCCTTTATGTACTTATGAACTAAATTTTCCTTAGGATCTAAATCGGATGAAGTTTGAGATGTAGTGCTTATTATTTTTTCTTGGATTCAATGTTAAATACCTAGATTTATCTTAAGTTTGGCTGTTGATATAATTGTATTGAATTGAGATATTTTCATGTAATTTCAATTCCATTATTTGATTTTAAATATTTAGATTGAGAAATCAATTATATGAATAGATCAATCCTTAGATAAGGAGATTTTCATGAGGAACTAGAGATAGGCTTACATAAATGTTTTAAGTTAGATTCAAACCTAACTAAAACAATAAAATACATAGACTGATGTAATGGATCTAATCAGTGTTTTAATTACGAAGAGATTTTAATCAACCATTGAAGAGGATAGGAATTATATTGCATTGGAGGGATTATAATTCAATATAAGGATTCTACAGTCTAAGTAAGTTGTTTAAAACATTGAATTAAGATTACACATTAAAGATGTGAATGTCTTAGGGGGATTCATTGTCTTGGTCCTAGTTTTATCAATTACATTATAATCTAGTGAATTGGTTTGGAATTTTGATTTGTAATTAATCATTTATTTTATTTTTAAATAAGAATTGAATTAATTAACCATCAAAATTGGTCAATTAGATAATAGAGAAATGTATAGTACTAGTAATCATACAATCGTTGTAGGATGATATCCAGGCTCACATAAGCTATACTATAAGAAAGCTATGTGCATTTATCTTATTAGTCTTAGTACTATTTAATTTGAGATTCATAGTTTTATTTTAAAACTTAAAACACAACCACTAAACTAATGTAATGAGAATGAAATTAAATAGAGCCAAAGTTAATAATTTATGCTTAGAAAAATTTCATATGACCAAAGTGATTATTGAATTAAGGGAGGTCTCAATCCTTATTTTGATGATAACAAAATATATATTCCATTAATTAATTAAGTGTTTGATGTAAGGTTAAAAATAGGTTATATGATGATGAAAGATTGGACTTGGAGCTTATAGTTGAAGAAAAAGTAAAGTCAAACATTGTGGAAGATCCAAAATCATTTGCTCGATTCATTAAGCATGTGAAAGTATCAATTGAACTTTACACATTCTAGGAGCTCAGTTTTTGCACTCATACATCTCATATATTTTTAATGTTTCATAAACTTTCTATTATCACTTGAATCGTTATAGCAAGTGAAAAATGTTTTAAATTAAGTTTGATGTTAAGAAAGTTTTAGAAATGTTTTTGATCTTGTTTTATGATTTTAGTATAGGAGAACAATGATAGTACAAAACAACACTGTTGATCCCCAATGAAACTGCCATTTAAGTATCTAAGTTGGATGAAGTTTCCTTTATTATTTCATTCCAATTGAGCCTTAAATTTATTTTTTCTTAATTCTTTAAGGTTTATGAGTGTTCTGAACTAATATTTATCATTTAATTACATTTCTAGATTAAGTTTTCATTTTTACAACACAACATACCCAAATCTATCAACTGTTCAGACTATTACCTATTCAATCTATTTTCTTGACTTTTCAGTTGGGTTGTTATGTGATTATTTGATTTTTAAGTGTTTTCTTAAGCCTCTAAGAAGTTCCTAGACAATTTTCTTGGTTTGTTAGTACTCTTAGTTAAATAGTTTTTCATAAAAATTTAAAAATAGTAAGTTATCTAGATTTCCATATTTAATTTTTTAAATATGATTTTTGAGCTATTAAATCATCATATCCAATTTTATTAAGTGTTACAAAGGGTCATTGTGCATTCATTTGCTTTTTAAAGAGCCTTTATTTTATTGTACTTTAAGTGAAACTTGTTTATAAGTTGTTTACGTTTTCTTTTATGGGGAAATTGAATAGGATACTCTTTTCCTTTTACAAAGATTGTGAGGTTGCTTTTCACCTTCCTACTGCAAAGAGGTTGTGTATAGGCTTCTCTTTGCCTAAAAAATATTGATATAAGATTGCTCTTAACTTTCAAAAAAGAAGATTGGATTTTTAATGGTTGCTCTTCAGCCGTTAAATAAGATTTGTATTTGGTATATTAGTGATAGCGCAAGAT
The DNA here is from genome assembly GCA_028565735.1 of Pinacopodium congolense. Taxonomy (NCBI): domain Eukaryota; kingdom Viridiplantae; phylum Streptophyta; class Magnoliopsida; order Malpighiales; family Erythroxylaceae; genus Pinacopodium; species Pinacopodium congolense. The sequence goes on along the minus strand of JAOXYD010180066.1, from coordinate 5,577 downwards.
CCAACATTGTTAGTTTTAGGAGTAGAGTAAGCAACATTGGTGTTTTCAAACTACTATAAATATTTGTGTCTTGTCTGTTCCTTGAACTCCTTATTGTGTTATTGAATGTATAATTGATTTATTGATACTTTAATAGCTTGACATTTGTTTCATTGTAAATTAAAAGATTGGTACTTGTATCTTTGATATATTCTTATTATATACTTGATTGAATGATTAAATTTGTGAACATTTGTATCATTTAGACAGATCATCTATATTCAGATTATTAATAATTAAGTGATTGTCTTATACTTGTACTCCACATTACATTTGGTTGATTTTGGCTTAGGAACTTCCTTTGGCTTTGGCTTTGGATTTGTTTTGAGTTATTTAAAGTTTTATATTAGGTTTAAATTTTTAGAACACTTAATTCAACCCCTTTTGAGTGCCTTTCAGACTAACAACCATATTTTCCTTATGCTTACATATGATTATAGTCTTATTGAGGTGATTATCCTATGAAACATACAACATACTTATACTCCCTTTTGGTTTTTTAAATACCTGATAAAGTTATAAGGATTTAATCAAGCTATATCAAGAGATATGGCTATATTAATGGAAGGATATGAGCAGTTCAAGTGTATCAGAAGGATATTAAGAGTTAAGAAGGAGATAAAAAACATAAGTAGATAGAAATTTTTTGAAAATACTATAAAGGAGTTTGAGAAGGCTAGGAAGCAACTGACATAATCATAAAAAGGGGTTATATAAGCATTCCCTAAACCAATAAAGCAAATATAGGAGTCAAATGACCATAGAACATACTTGACAACCTTAGGGCTCCAAGATTCTATCTTAAGGTAGAAAGGATAACACATCCTTCTTCCCTAACTCCCTTATCAATATATGAAATATAAAAAAAAACTCATCCAAGTAACAGATAAGAGTGGCAGGATTCTCATAGATCAGTAAGAGATTAAGTAAGCAGTATATGAATATTTTACGAAGATGATTGGAACACTTATGGTTAAGTCCTATTCAAAAACCCCTAAACTCCTTTATATTTAAAAGGATCTTTAAAGAGTAATATAAGACTCTCATCATACTTGTCCATGAAGAAGAAATCACTCCTTCTAGATAAAGCACCAAGACTTGATGGCCTTCATGTACATGTCTTTCATGACTCTTGGTCTATAATTGGTAATAAAGTCACCTATCTGTCATAGAAAATTTCATCATAGGGAAACTCCTTAAGGAAATTAATAAGACCTTTGTATGTTTAAATGTTTCTATTCCCTCATCTCTCAAGAATTATAGAACGATATCCTATTGTAATACCATATACAAAATTATTTCCAAAATCCTAGCATAAAGACTTGAAAGCATGTTGGATCCACTTATCAGCTTCACCAGAACTAAATTAATCCAAAGCAAGACATATAGGTGATAATTTACTATTAATGTAAGAGTTATTCAAAAACTACCTTAAGAAAATAGCTACTAAGAATTATGTGTGAAAACAAGGGTAGTTCTACATTTGTTTTGATTATATCAACATAATTCTAATAATGTGGTTGTTTAAGTTTGATGTGTTAAGATATGTTTGGTGGAAACAAGTTATGATGATGTATATTGGAGTCTTGGAGTTAAAAGATATGATTTGGAGTTGAAGATTGGAAAAAATGGTGTAGACCTTACATTGAAGCATTGATGCTCAAGTTAAAGCATGAAAGATGGATGAAGACCATGTTGATGAAAAGAAGACCATTGGATCAAGATGGTAGATAGAAGATCCAAGATAGTGAAATTGATAGGTTGTTTGTGCATTTTGTTGTAAGTATTTTATTTCACCTTATTATAGTGTTGAAAGGGTTCACATCATGCATATTGCATTCATGGTTAGGTTTTTACAGATAGGATGCATAATTAAGAGGCGTTGTATGCTATTAGTGTGTGACACTCTACTTAATACATAAATGAATGCCTTTATTTGATTGTAAACAATGATTAGGATGAGTTAGTGACTGTTTTGTATGAGTTGAAAATTGGAAAGACTTATTTCTTGAGTTCATGAATGTGATAGATAAAGGTGTATTGAAATGTATTAAATGAGGTACTTTGTTTTGACTGTATGTTTGAAAAGATGAAGTTGAAATTGGTAAGATAAAGTGTTAAGGAAAATTGGTAAGAGGGGTGAATATGATTGTATTAAGTTATGTGATTGTGATAAATTGAGCAATTGAGAGATCATAAGTTTTTGATGATGTTTAAAATTTCTTGAATATGTTAAGATATGTATCATTAAGTAATAAATTAATTTAGATTTAATTTGGTTGAAGTTTTTTTTTGGTAGTATAATGACAGTACACCTAGAGATTAACGATGTAGTTGTGTTTCCACGAACATTAACAACGATACTTTAACAATGCCATTATTGTTCTCTATTAACAACTATTACGATCTAGATTTTTCACTCTAAGAACTTTTATATAACAAAAAAATAATTTTAATACAAATAAACATTAGGCATCGATCATAAATGGTTAATAGGCCAATTTTTTTAATAAATAGGCATTTTGTATATGTTATTTTTATTATTTTTATCAAAGAAGTTTATGAAACATTCTTATAAAAATATTAAGTATTGAAAGTTTGAATTTGTGATTTTGGTTGTCTTTTGTGGTTTTATCAATTATATGTGAGTTATTTTGTTTGCATTCATTCATAAGTTTAATGTGAACTCTTAAATATCTTTGTTATTGAAGGAGTGAAATTTTAGGAGGTGTTTTGTTAGAAGATTGTACCTGAAAGAGGAATATGCAAACATGAAATATTGTGAGTAAGGAATTGAAAGAGGCTATTCTTTTGCTTTGAAAAAGAAGAGTGTTGTTTGGAGTGGTTATCCTTTAGCCATTAATAAGGAGAGTGTTGTGAAAATTTGCTTTAGGCTTAGAAAAATAAGAAATATAGGTTATTCTTGAGCTTTGAAAAAGAAGAGAGAAAAGTTATTCTTCAACCTTAAAAAAGGATAATTTTACTATTGTTTTGTTATTCTTGTTATAGTGGAAAATTCCTAACTATGTTATTGGTGAGTAGATGTAGGAGAAAGTGGAATTCTTTAAACCACTGTAAATCATTTATGTTACTTCTTCCTTACACTTTTACACTTTTACATTTAATTTATAAGTTGATTACTTATATTGTTTATAATGTTAATTTATTTACTTTCTCTTAGGTGTTTTGTGAATTAGGTTTGAATATTAACTTATGCTTTATAGAAAATTGGCGAGCTTAGGTTTGAATAACTTAGAAATAATTTTTTGAAAGTTGCTAATTCACTTCCCTTCTAGGTATTAAAATTGAGCAATCAAGTTATACCTTTATAAAGTGTATTACTCTTCCTCAGGGAGACTTTAGATGCATAGTGAGGATCTCAAAATGCATCACCTTCACATCCTTTGATGTCCTTGTAAATGATGAACCTATCTTAGTCTTTCAAGGCAAGAAGGGTTTAAAGTAAGGAGATCTACTCTCTTGCTATCTATCTACACTTTGTATGAAAACCTTGAATCCATGAAAACCTAATATTTACTTATCACATTTGATGTATGAAGCCAGGTATCTAAAGTCTTGCCTTTGTAGATGAATTTCTACTAAGTTGTTGATTAAATAATCACTCTATAAAAGTTTTTCTAGGCCTATTTATTATTTCCAAAAGGCCATCCTATAAAGGCTATCAAAAACTATTGAAAAAGTTACATAAAATAATAAATAACTAGTGAATAGGGCTCTCTCAATAGCAATAATGATAGGGTTGAATTATATGATATATATATATATTTCAGTGTGAATTCAACTCTATTTGGTTTCTTAAATTCTCATTTTGTGTTTATATTTCATTTCTATGCATATTTAATTATTAGAAACAAATATATGGAGAAAGGAAGAAGATTAGAAGTGATTTGCAGTAAATGGGAGAAAAAGTTGAAAAGAGAGGAAGCAAAGAAATGTTTTAAGCTTGGAATAAAAAAAAGGAAAAGCTTTTAAAGGCTTAGGTGATGGCAACACATTAAAAAGAGAGGAGCATAATATGACATGAGCAAAAGGCATTTCAAGAAAAGGGCAAAAGGTTTACCATGTTTCTAGGAGGTAGAATTTTAAAAGTTTAAAGGGTGAGGAAGCCAAAAGAATTAAGAAGAGGAGAAGTGGCATTGCAAAGAGAAAGCTTAGAGAGGAGCATAAAACGTGAACAATTTTTAAAGCGTTCCTAGGCAAAACGACATCACAATATTAAAAGGAGAAGAGTGTGTTTAAGCTTGGCAGGGGGCTATTATAACTGGGAATTTCACATAACCCTAGGAGAGAGAAGAGGGAAAAAAAGGCTTTAGAGGGGTAGGTGGCAACATCGTATATACAAAAGCTTAGCTTTTTAGGAGTTTTGGCTTGGTGGAGTTAGCATATGAAATAAAAGAGAGCTTTCTAGGAGACGGGTTCAACATAACATAAAGAGCTCTCCTTGGCTTAGATGACTTGGTGGCTTGGACAACTTCTGAAGGACGCGTTGGTAGAGGACACCTTGGTGGAGGTGCAGCACGTCCTTAGCCATGTTCTTTTAGGATTTAATTTGAATTAGTAACTGTTTATTGATTTTAACTTGTTAAAGTCATTATTTTAGCTTTTCTTTTTATTTTCTCTTGTTTTTTTTGCTTTATGTCCAAATGTTCTTTTTTTTAAAAAAATTTTCAATTGCTTTGCTTTGCTTTGTTATGTGAATGTTATGGTTTTAATTCCAGTGTTTTGTTTTTTTATATATTAACCTTGGGGTTTATGTTATTATGTTATGGTTATCAAGTGTTTAGTTTTATTTCTTGAGTTTTCATTTATGGTTTACGTCTTTAGTTAATTTATGTTTGATAATTAGTTTGTATGCATGTTCTTATGATTTCATTCATTTATTGTTAATGTTTGTTCAATTTAATCATGCTGAATTTTTTTTTTACAATATTAGTTTTAGTTTAGTTGAATTAAGTTTTAGTTAGTTAATTAATTGTTTAAGTTATTTGTGTTTGCATTAGTTTAAGTGTTAAATTGTGTTTTTCTTTTGGTGTGTTTAATTTTCCAACCATGGTTTAATTTAATTAAATATGGTTTGTGTTTTTTAATCTTTGTTTTAGTTAATTTAAATATGCATGGTTAGTTATTTAGGAGTTTGAAGGTATTTTAGGGATTTAGGACAATTAATTGTGAGAATGGAATTTGCTTTAAATTGATTTGGTTCTTTTAGGCTACGTTGGTTTGGAACTTTAATTAAATGTCATGAATTGGTATTATTTGTAACACCCTAATACCCCTTGGGAGGATATTAGCATGCTAACTCTCGGACTCGCACTAACACCAATACTACAGATTTTACATTTACTTTATGGAGATATTTACCACTTATTAACGTGCAATCATTTTTAGATAACGCAGCAGAAAGAAGAATTGTGCAACAAATGTTCAACATAAAATTTATAACATCATCCACAAGTAATTGTATGATTCGCCAGAAAAAGTTTACAGATACAAGACAGACATTCAATGTCATATGCA
>JAOXYD010179536.1:0-23544 GCA_028565735.1 Pinacopodium congolense | reverse complement strand
GAACCTTATACAGAGAGTGATGAATCACTTTATGACTTTATGGTTCAATTTGCTAAAATTGTAAATCAAGACTTTTCCTTAGAAGAAGAAGCTAGTACAAGCCATGAAGAAAATATCATTGGTTGAGAGGAAAAGCTTTTTATTGGTTTAAGCGAGAGTGAAATGGAGGCTTGTTATGGGATTGATAAGGATCAGCCAAGTGAAGTAGCATGTGAGATCATTGATTTTCTAGGCATTACTAATTTTATTCCTAGGTCAAAAGTGGTAATTCTAAACCTTATTCCATGAGGGTAAGAGCTTGCATTATATCTTTTCAAATGTAGGATTTGTGATGCTTTTCAACACCTAATTAAAGGTGTGAGGACCTCTAAGGAGTTAGTTTGCCCTTATGGAAAGAATGGATCCAATCAATTAGATGGTGAGCTAAAATTGCAATTAAAAATTCCCTAACTTTAATGTCCCACTAAAAGATCTTAAAGAAGTGCTTTTTGGGACCTAATCCCACCATGGATTAAGTTGTTTTGTTTTAATTTGGTGTGCCTTAGGTTTAAATATACTCTTTGGGTGTGGTTCTAAGTTGCTTTTAGCCTTCTAGTGTGTTTTTTGTTTTGTTTTCTTTTTTTCATCTACAAAATCTCTTTTGGGAATCCTTAATTCAAGCCTAATGTGTTTGTTGTAATTTTATTTAGTGTGGTTCTTGTTAACTCTTAGTTTTTTTTAGTTGTTTAAGTTCTTTTGTTTTAGTAAAGTGTTAAGTATTTTAATTATATTTGTTTTTTATTGTGATTCTCTTTTTAGTGTTTTCCTTAGTGTTTGAACGTGTTTCTTTTTTCAATTTTGCATGTGTTTTCAATTCAATTTAGTGTTTTATTTGTTCTTTTACAAATTTAAGGCTTTAAGCCTTTTCTTTGAAGATTAAGTCTTCGTTTTAAATGTGTTTTAATCCTTTTTAATTTGATTTTAGTGTGTTTCAATGTTTTTAGCCTATTCAATTTGTGTTTTTAATCCATCTAGACTAATTAGGAATTGAATTGGGATTAATTTTATGAAATTTGGTTTGTTTTTCAAGATGAAATATGCATTTTGGAGAGTAAAATGTGGGTATTTAAATGGTGGTGTTTAATTATCTGAACCATCATTTTACTCTTGTCTGGGGACTTTAACTCAATGACTTAAACAGTTTCATTTCACTTCCAATGTGCCATCATTTAACTCCCTATTTTGCGCATAAACAATGCAGTTTTGGGTTCTCTTTATCTTCTTCCCTAGCCTTCTCTCCTTCGCAAGTCAACTCCTTTTTCCTAAAAACCTTCATAACTTGCTCCTTTTGCATACAAATATTGTGTTCTTAGTGTATATTTGTCACATTTTCTATCTAGAACATGATTTTACCATCAAATCCCTCAAAATTTTGCTATAGTCTCTCAGACTTTTCTACACCCATTTGGATCCCTATTCACCACTTAAGGTATTTTTTTTTCAATTTTCTTTAATTTTAGAGTTCCAATTGCTTAGATGTTTATACCATCATGCTAGAAATTTCATAAGCTTTCTAATTTTATCAAGTTTGTGACCTATTTTCATTATCAAAATTTAGGTATTTTTTCAGTGAATTAAATATTCATGATTTTTTTTGGAAATTTTTGCTGAATTTCTTTATGTTTTCTGACTTGTTTTGATATGGTTATTGATCTATTATATTTAAAATGACACCTTAGCCTTCTACCTGAGCCTCTATCTTTGAATCAAGGCTAGAGTTTGATCAAAAAAAATTTACCAGTCAAGAGAACTCCGATTGGTTTCATGCTCAACATAATAATGAATTCATTATCAAGATGTCTATTGAGGCTAATGTGGAGGTCGATTTCCATGTTTCACCTCTTTTCCAAGCCCTTCATTGGCTTCCAGTACTCACCTTGGTTGGCCCATATTATTCATTATTAGTGAAGGAGTTCTTAACGAATATAAAATAAAAGAACACCACTAGTCTTCATGATATTCATTTTTCAATTAGAGGTACACAAGTTATCATCACTCATTCTTTCCTTGCTTCATTTTTAGTGGTGCCAAATGTAGGTGAAATTTTTATTCATAGGGTGAATCAAGTGCGAGATGATTCGATTCCTTTTGATCTGTCTTTCTCTACTAATACAGTTGGAGCTCATTTAGGATTGGTTAGTCCACTTGGAAAGAGAGGGTATCCTACTAATCAATTGTCTGTTAGGGATGGTATAGCTATGGCTATCTTTAATGAAAATGTGTTTTCTAGGGCCAGTAGTCTCAGCAAGATTATATTTGATGATACCTATCTTTTGTATAAGTTATTGCATGGATTAAAAGCTATAAAAGGATTGCCTTTGGCCATTTTTATTTTATAGAGCATGAGGAATGTAGTCATATTTACTATCTAGAAAAAGAACTTCTGCTTTCCACAATTACTCACAAGGATCTTTGAGGTAATTAGAGTTTCTTTTTCTAGTAAGGTAGATGTACATACAACCAACTCCATTTCTTATTCACTTATTAAGCTTTGATCATATTATCGATTTGGTGGAGAGTAGAGGAATACCACTTTTAGACAATTATAAATAGGTGAGCGTATTGATGACAATGATATGGTAGCGACTACCCCTATTCCAGCTCTCAAGGAAAATATAGGAGAGGCTTCCTCTGAGGCCACTATAAGCGTGCATAGGCCACCACTAAATGATCATACTCGAGCCTATATCCCTCTTGCACCTACTTCTAATCCTTCATCTCATGTGAAATCCATTATTCTAAGACTTGAGAATCAGTTAGTGCATACAGAGCAAACAATGGAGAGTATTAACGAGCTTCTAGTAAGGATTGAGGCACATCAATAGGCAGATGACCCAAGTACTGATTTTTAGCTAATTCTGCTTACACCATTTGTTCTTAGATCATGTTTTTTTGTTATTTTTTTCAATGTTTGTTTTTAGTTCTATTTTTACTTCTTTTGTTGTATTTTGGCTGCTTCTCTTAGATTATAGGTTCTTTTGATGTACTTTGACTCCATTAATGTACTTGAATAAGTTATCTATTTCTATGGAGAATGGGTTATTTCATTATTGTCTCTTTTGCTTTCATTTTTCCTTTTATCATTTCCAGTTGAAAGAAAAGATCCCATTTCAATGTTCACTTCAATGAAGAGTTAAAAAATGTTATCATTTTATTCAGGGTGCTTTCCTTCCCTTTATCTCTCATTTTATACTTTAAGGTTAATTTTATGAACATTAAGGATAATGTCTCATTTAAGTTTGGGGGAGTGAATGGTTATGGTTGTGTCACACTTATGTTTAATTGTACACAAGTTTATCATTTTATCATATTTTTCAAGATAATCTATAATTTACGGAAACATTTTTTAGATTTTAATGCAAATCATTGGCATTTTTTCTTTTTATTTTGATTATTTTTATGAATTAAGATGGTATATTCTTAATTAATCATATTTATTAACATTTAACTTTAATTTCTTCATATTTTAGATAAATAATATCTAATGATCATGATGATTTTCCAGGTATCAAAAGTATAATTTTAAAGGGATTTGGAACTTCTTTTAGAAATGTTCATATCTTGTTTAAATTGAAATCAATTTCAAAATCAAAATAAAAAATACATAAAAGAAAAAGAGCTTGAAAAGTAAAAGAGAGCAAGTTTTCCATCACTTCGCTGGCTTCAAACCAACTGGTTGAAGTTAAATAGTGGTGTTAGTAGCCAGGTGATGTGAGGTCACTCAATTGAATAACTAGGGATGTTCATGATAAAATGTTCATCTTCGCGTAAAAAGATTGAATGATCTCTTAACTAAGCCATAAAAGCTCACATTAGTGTTTCATGATTGTTCTTAATGTTTAAATTATGTGATTTTGGTTAAAGGATGATTCATTTTTCTTTGGGAATGTTCATCTTATGTTTGAAAATGACTTATGTGACTTAGAATGAAGTTTGAAAGAATATGAGATTATCTTAAGTTGTTTGTTAATTTACATGCAAAATTAATCATATGTCATCTTAAGGATTTGTTTGATGATTATTAAAGAAAGGTTTCAATGATATGGTTTAATGGATTGTTTGCTTTCCTCGGATTATGTGTCATTTTGAAATTGTCGATAGATTGATTTGCTTGAGGACAAGCAAATGCTTAAGTATGGGGGAGTTGATAGAGGTTCATTTTATATGATTTTCCTTGGTATTTTGATGTTGATTCACCCCCATTTTAATGGTAAATTATTTAATTTATGTCTTGAAATGTTTAATTTTCAAGTTAACATCAAATTGAAGTAAAAATTCAAGAAAATTTAAATATTATAGTAAGAATGGAGTTAAACGTAGGTCTTTGGAGACCTATGTTTAACCCCTAAAGATTCACGTTTAAGTCAAAGCGTCATTTAAGTAGTAGTCGAGACATTTCTAATCGGTTCTTCAATTCTTATTGGCTATAACTTGTCTACTTGTTTCCCATTTTTAGCTGAGCATATATAAAGCCATAGAACCTGAATTCGTGCATGAGAGAACAGATTGAGAGCTCCAAATATGAGATTTAACTTAGGATTTCTTTCTTTCCTTCTTTCTTTAGTTAGGTTTTTTTTATAGCTTTGTTCATGTTAATTTCAGGTTGTTTTTTAGGATTCCAAGAGTTTATTAAGTTGATTGAAGGTTTTCTAATACTTTGGAACAACATTTGGTGAAATCTAAACCCTTCTTCCACTTATTTTACTCTTTTTATTCATATATGTTCAAGAACAAGGACTATTTTGATGAATCTGAATTTTCTTGCTTATGTATGATGTTTTAAGTTAATTGTTTAATAAGGACAGGTTCGTAGATGTATTGAATGAGTTTTTATCACATGATTAGATGTTAAACTTTGTTTATTTGAGATCTTAAAGCTCGTCTTGACTTGATCACTTAAGATATGATTAAAGATGATTAATGATCTAAGAAATCTACGTTTTGAAAAATTTAGTAAAAAAATTGGTTTTAATCAAGGATATGAGAAATCTATTATGGTTAATTATTAGGGTACTAATCTTCAACATAGAATTTATGATTAAAACTTCTTGAACTTTAAACCTAATACCTATTAATTGATGAAATAATCAAAGATCAATCTAAGATGGTTAGGGATAAGGCATTGTCTTAACCATAGCAATGTTTTAATTTAGTGAAGACCCTAGATTAGGCATTCCAATCCAATTCATAACTCAATTAAGCATTTAAAGCCTAAGCCTTAGCAAAGTTATTCAATTTGGTTATCCTCAAGCAATTTGGAATTCATAATAATAATTGGAAGTTTTTAAGTTAATTTAGTTGTATTAGCTTAATTAATTTAGTAATCTTTCACATCCCAGATAATTGTAATATGAGTGTCTTAGTAGTCACACTATTTTCCTGTGGATTCAACACATGGAGTCATAAAAATGCTCCATTATATTACTTGTTAATAGGTACACTACCGTATTGTTGGTTTTAAACTTAATTTGATTTTCATGTTAATTGATAAATTTATTTGAGCTTAGTGAGTATTAAACCAACTGACAATAGGGATAGTTAATACTATGTTTGGACATCATTTCAGTTTTCTTCCTTCAATGAAAATTTTTAATTTTTCGAGGAAAAAGATATTTTGTGGTCAATTGTAGCCTCTTAGTGTTCAAACAATATTTTCCTGTGTTCAAACAATATTTTTAATTTTTCGAGGAAAAAGATATTTTGTGGTCAATTGTAGCCTCTTAGTGTTCAAAAAATATTTTCCTGTGGGTTCGACACTCGGAGTCATAAAAATGCTCCATTATATTACTTATTGATTGGTACACTGTCATATTGTTGGTTTTAAACTAAATTTGATTGGCATGTTAATTGATAAAATTATTTGAGCTTAGTGAGTATTAAACCAACCAATAACAGGGATAGTTAATCTTGTGTTTGGACATCATTTAACTTTTTTTTCCTTTAATGAAAATTTTTAATTTTTCGAGGAAAATGATATTTTATGGGTCAACTGTAGCTTATTATTCTCTAAATTATATATCCCTCCTTAGGCCATGTTTATATGTACATTTCTTCTTAAGTTTTAATATATTTCTTTTATCTAAAAAAAGATTAACTAAGATAAGAATGAAAATCTCTAAAAGATAAATTATAATAGAAAACATTATATAAAAGGCTTAAGTATGTCAAGAAAAAAGATATAAACATAGATAAATATGTATTGAACATGTACATTGAGGAGAGAAAGATTTATATTTTGTTTTAGTCATTATAAAGTCTCTTTACAAAGTTTTGTTATCATTGGAAAAATTTGGTAAAAAAATCAGAGAAAATTATTTTGTAATATGTTCAAGTAAGGAAAATTCTAATATATGGATAAATTTTATCATATGAATTTATTGTTGAGTATTGAGAGTATAGCATCTCTTACGATGATGATGTTTGCAAGGTTAAGATATCTATTGTATCACAAAAGGTGAAATATTTTACTGAGAAGTTTATAAGAGTATGATATCTCTTATAGTATTGTACTTCCTTCCTTGCAAGGGATATGTTCAATGTGCATAAGTGAGGGTTATAACTTGATGCAAATAGAATATGCTTGGAAACATATAGCTAATGCACCAATCACAATAAGTATAATTTTGGCTCTCTAAAAGAGAATCAATTTGATCCTAGAAGGATTAGTAAGCTACGAACTTAGACTTTTACACTTTATTTAAATGATGGAGTCATAGAGTTATTAAAGTATACTAACACTAAAACAAGAAAAGAGAAGAAACTAAAGTAGTAATAAGTATATTGGCCTTATATGACACCTAAAGGGATGAATTATGTATAATCAAAAATTTCTAAGTTTTTGCCTAATTAGGAATTTCACACTAAAAATAATTCTAATGTAATAAATATGAAAATATATTTAAATTAACATATTAATGAAACTTAAATTAAAACAAACTTGTAAAATAAAGAGAATATGGAATGAAATTGCAAATTGAATTTACGGTGGTTTGGTGTACAAACTTTGACTACATCCACTAGATTACACTTAGAAACTTTGCTATAATCTTCATTCACAAGTGAAGATTAACTTTTGTACAATAATCATCTTTTGATGAAAAGGAACCTTACGACTTTAATCACTACCCACTATAAAATACACATAAAAGAGTATCTCACTTGCTTAATCAATTTGTTTGAAAAAGGGGTTCACAAATCAAAGTTGTCAAATGCATACAAATACATAATCACATACTAAAATGTCACTTCTTTTACTCAATTTGATCATTTTTAGACACTATAATTCCAATGAATGCTCTTAGATAAAATTTGATGTAATTTGATGCATAAAACACACTCTAAAACACTTGCTTATAAACTTAGAAACACCTATTTAGCTATTTATAGTCGTTAGAATTCATTAATTACAATTATCACGTTGGAAACTAGCTAGTTGATAGTTTTTTTTTTTACAAGCACTAGTTGATTAATCCAATACATTGCTTAATTAATTAGGCATACTGATCGATCACTCATTTTCACTAGTTAATCAATCCAACAACAATGATGACATTTAACATGACATTTAATAAATATTTTATCTTTAGAAAAATTTCACCTTAACTAATTTTAAAGCATTGTACGCTTGTCGATCATTGCATAGTTTGTTCACATTGGTTGAACAGCATTCCCTAGATACTGGTCTTACTAGAAATGGTTTTTAAACATTTGAAAGTTTTTACTATCTTTTCTAGAACCTCCTAAAACATATTAAAACAATTATTTTTAAAAAATACTTTCCCAAAAATTAATTTTCTAAATCAAAAAGATATTCTTTAAACTTCCCAAACATTCCTCTTGATTATGGAACTTGTATGAAGAACATCTAAGTGTAGATTTACATGCACAATTTGAGCCCTTAAACAAATTGATAAGGACAAGATAATAATTAAAATGTAAAGCATGTAGAATAACCTATTTAATTTGATCTTTCTAGATCTTTATCCTTTATTTTTTAACTTGGTCTTCATATATCTTGAACTTTGGCTCCAATTTGTATTATTTCCTCCATTTCACATTTCCTTCTTTTCAATATATTAAAACAAGGAAACCGTTAGTAGTAAAGATTTTTTTTCATTGTTAAAACACAAGTTGAAACCTCCCTTAATTCAATAATCTCCTCCCTTTTTTATGATAGCAAAACATGTGATATTATAAAAATAAAAATAACATAATAAATGTTCATCAAACTAAAGTCATTAAATTAAAGACTTAGCCTAAACTCTTAAGTAACCCTAAACTCATGCTTCATATGAAAATTGCTCCCATTATATAAGAGCAATTAATATCACATATGTTCTTCCCCTTTTGAAATCATTAAAAAAGTTGTCCATAAATGAACAAACAATCAATTTTTCATATTGAATTCCCAACTATCATTTCTAATTCTTTCCTAATCATACAAAACTTATCCTCATTTATTGGTTTAATGAAGAAGGCAGTTAATTGATGAGTTGTATTAATAAATTCCAATTCAAGATACCATTTTGCAAATGACATTAGTATTATCACAGCTAATGGGGATCTTTGTGAGTTCCATGTCATCAGTTTTAAGTTATATCCTAAACCAAAGGAAATAAGCACAATAATTACCAACTTTAATTTATTCTATTATTGATCTGAATTTTATTTCTTATTAAATCGTGAAATTAATGCATTCCTAAAAGATTGATAGATGCTAGTAGTACTATTTCTATTTGAAAAACTACCGGCATAATCCACATATGAATGTCCTAGTAAATCTAGGAATATACTCATTGGATACTAAAATCCTAATGAAACTGTACCATATATCATCTATATATGCATTAACGTTACACATAAGCACCCATTAAGCAGGATTTTTGATTTAATAGTGGTAACATAGAGTAAACTACCTATCATACCTTTATAAAGTTTAAAATCTACTAGTTTACCTTCTTTATCCTTATTTAGTTTACTTCAAGTGCTTATATGCATCCTAATGACTTGGTTTGATCCATTACTAAACACTTGATTAGCTCTTTGGTATACTTAACTTGATTGATGAAGATTCCTTCTTCTATTTGATTGATTAACAGTTCAAGGAAGAAATTGAGACCAACCATCATTCTCAACTCAAACTCCCCACTCATGCACTTAGAAAATTCTTTGTATAAGCACTCATTAGTAGCATAAATATAATGTCGTCCATATAAATTTAAACTATTAAATGTCATTCTTATCTTTTTTTTTTGATAAACAATGTTGTATTGACTTTTCCTTTAACAAAGTCATTATTTGAAAGGAAACCATTCAATTGTTCATACTATATCTTGAGTTCTTGTTTAAAACCACTTAATCCCTTAGCAAGTTTATAGACATGATTAGGTGCATCATGATTTTCAAAACCAAATGGTTGTTCTACATTAACCTCTTATTGAATGTAAACATTTGGAAATGTACTTTTAACATCCATTGGAAATAGTTCAAAACCCATGTATAATGAAAAAACAAGCAATGGTCTAATAGCTTCTAACATAGTTATTGGTGCAAAAGTTTCCTTACAATATATTCCTTCCCCTTGGTTATATCCTTTAGTCACTAATCTAGCTTTCTTCCTTACTATGTTACTTTACTAATCCAGTTTAGTCTTACAACCTATTTTGCACTATGATTTAATGTTCTCTAGGTCTAGGTTTCTTTCAAATTGATTTAATTCCTCCTTCTTAGCAAAATTCTAATTCTTAGACTTAATTTGAGAAGTGAATGCAAGATGTGAAATATTTCTAAGAGAAGATTTGGCAGTTACCCTCTGATGGATATCATATAGAATTTTCTTTAACAGATAATCCTTCTTATATTTCCAATACTGAGGAGGCTCCTCCTTAAGAAGCTCCTTATCCTTCTTATTTTACTTACTTGGTTTAACAATTTGTCTTCTTAATGTTGGATGATCTAGGTTATAAAAAATTAAATTAAATTTCAATCTTTCAACACATAATACCAATTTAACAACAAGTGCACTAGTTAACAAGTAATATAGTGGATTTAAATGAATTCAGATGTCAATCGCATGAGGAAAAACATAGCAAGTATTAGGTCACTTAAATTACAATTACCTAGGGAAGTCTTATTAAATTAATTATGGAATTAAATTATGAGACTCGACTACTAAACTATCTAAAGGCTTCAAATCAATGTAATGGAGATCAAGAATGAGATGAAGCATTACCAATCTGAATTTATTAGCTAAGGTTCAGGTGTTCAATGATCTAATTGAGTTTCTAAAGTTTGTGATGCCATGATCTAGGGTATTTTCATGAAATCAAGATAAAGTTACAGTCAAGTCATTATCTTATCTCTATTAGTCCTATCCTATGGTTTAGTTTACTTATAAACTTAGGCAATAGGCTTAAAGATCAAGAAGTATAATCCTAAAATCCCTTATTTCAAGATTATCATCCTCATGATTAAATAGACAAAGGTCATGTACTAATTTAAATCATGTTATTTATTGATGTTTCCTATAACCAAGGTAAAAGATCTCATATCCAAGGCTATCTCATTGTTTTATTCTAAGTGATCAAGTTAAAACAATCATTAAACACATAAATAAACAAAGATCATCATCTAAACATGAATATGAACTTAATTAAACTATATAATAACCTTACCTTGGCTAAAAATCATATTAGAAAGACATTTAGATCAAAGAAGAAAGCATATGAATTTTAAGCAACATGTTCCTAAATTAATTCAAACAAAGTGAGAGATATAATGAAATAAATATTTAGAAAGCACCAAATTAGGCTCTAAAGAGTTTTCTATCTCTGTATCACATGCTCCAACTCTTATTATCCTCATCACAAACTTAAATCTCCAAAAAAAAGGATTGAAAATGACAAAAAAAAAGAGAAAAACCTACACTAGAGAGAGAATCTAAAATCTCTCTAAAAACTAATGATTTCTAGTCTTAAAATTTTGTTTCTTGATCTCTGAGGCTGTTTTTACGTATAGGAGGTGTTTATTATAACTTGGCTCAAGTGATGTAATTTGATGGAGAATTTGTGAAGATCAAGCTAGAAAATTGTGTTTGCATAGTTTAAGATACTTAAAGCTTATTATTAACGGCGTCATTTATACTTACCATTCATCTCCTGAAAACATATACTTCAACATGGTTATGAGGTGGATTAACAGTGATTAAGGTCCAATCTCCACACATTAACTTACAAATGATACTATCTTCTTGATCGTGCCTAATGGAATAATCTAGAAGATATCTAAGCAACAAGGTAGAGTTTCTACATTTTCATTCCCAGCTGTTGTTTTTTACTAACATTATAACCTTTACATTAAGGCAGTATGTTCCTTATGTTAAACAACTCAAGAATGTAGCATAGAGATCCTTTATCTATCTATTTATCAAATCACAAGCTAATGGACTTTTTATTGCCTATTATGTGCATCAACTCCTTCTTCACCTGTTTCTTGAGTTTTAATATTTGAATCATTGTCCAACATTATTCATATCTTGGTTTAATGACTAATATACTTGGATAATAATTGTACTAATACTTGATTACAGGAATGGTGCAAAGGTTATTTAAAGAAAACTACTAACCATTTTATAGATGGATAAGAAAGTGAACATTATTTGTTTAAGGGAGCAAAAAAGTCTTTGAATTTTACCCTTTAATGCCATTTTGATCTTTGTTGTTCCTCTCTATTACACGAGGATGACAACTTATTTCATAAGAATCCGTTTCCACTCCTCTAAGTCACAAGGAAAAGAAATCACTTGGTCCTTATAACACCAAAAAGGTGGATCTAAATTTAGTGTAATAGAAATTTTTAAGTTCTTACTATTATACAATTCACTTTGAAACCATTTTAATATAATGAAAAATATAAGAATATATTTCAAGTTAAAGATCAATGTAATTCAAAAACAAAAACAAACTTATATAAAAATAGAGAAAGTGGGGATAGGAGATTGCAAATCGATTTTATAATGGTTTAGTGAACAAACCTTGCCTACATATACTCTCTAAGACACTATTGAAAATTCCATTAAAATATTTCTTCCAATGAGTGAAGAGAAATTTTTGTATAAAAATTTAAATTTTAATAAGAGTAACCTTACAGCTTAGTCATAAGCCTTGTAAACAAGATACACACTTTATATCTTACTTGTTCAAACTAATGTGTTTATAACTAAAAACTCTATAAAAATGATGCTTGCAACAACTATCTAAAAAGTACACTCTTAAAAATCACCCTTGATTATACTATATGCACTTGATTCACTTAACCACCTTGATTGCTTCAAATATTAATTCACTTGACCTCCTTAATTGCTTCAAATATCCTTTACCACATCTATTTATAGCCTAGAAACCCTTACTAGTAGTTTATAGCTATTAATCATGTAAATCCACAAAAATCTACCCATTAGAAACTAACCATTGGACATCGAGTACATTGGTTAACCATTTGGCACACTGGTTGACTAATACCTCATAGTTGATGACTAATCTAACAATTAATCACAAAACATATAGCATATTCACTTACACTAAACGACCACTCACATATATTGGTCAATCAGTGGACTATAATGG
This sequence comes from Pinacopodium congolense, assembly GCA_028565735.1. Classification (NCBI taxonomy): domain Eukaryota; kingdom Viridiplantae; phylum Streptophyta; class Magnoliopsida; order Malpighiales; family Erythroxylaceae; genus Pinacopodium; species Pinacopodium congolense. The sequence continues at coordinate 10,882 of JAOXYD010179536.1, read as the reverse complement.
TGATGTTTTACTTTATTTAATGAACCATTGATCTACTAAAAAAATTTTCCATAACAAGTTTCAAAACATTATTCGACCAATGTAAGACTTATTGATGAAATAATATATACCAAGATTCATACACTAGTTGAATAAGAACATATCTTGGTCGAGCACTCTTGTTGGAAAAAATTTTCAAGCATTTTCTTACATGATCCAAAGTTTCAAAAATACTTGAATCATCTCACTTATTTAAATCAATGTATTTAGAGCTTACAACTCAACTAAAATAATGTATGCAACAATTATATAAAAAAAAAGTACACTCTTAAAATCATTCTTGATTATATGAACTTGATTCACTTGATCACCTTCAATGGTTCAAATACTCTTTAAACACCTATTTATAGTCCTAGTAGCCCTAAGTAGCTATTTTTAGCTATTACTCATATAAATCCATAAAAATCTACTTATTAGAAACCATTAGATAGATGTAAGGCTTATTGTTTAACTAGATAGGTGCACTAGTCAACCACTCTAGCAAACTAGACAAGAAATGCCACATATTAGTTGTTTAATCATACAATTAGTTACAAAAACACATAACATATTCACTTACGCTAATTGAATAGTAAACTACAATGATGTCATTTTACCCACCATTTAATGCATCATTCATATATATATATATATATAAATTCACCCAATCAATTTCAAACCATTGGTTGACTAATGGTCGAGCAATGTGTGTTACTGCTTGACTAGTGTATGAATCTTGATGCATAATGGTTGTCATTAAGATGCATACATGTTGGTTGACCAATATATATCAAGATTCATACACTAGTCAAGCAGCAATACATATCATTCAATTATTCCTCTAAAAAATTTAAAATATTTTTCTACATTTTTCAAAGTTTTAAATCTCATTCTTTTCAAAAATACTTGACTCAAATATGTTAAAACGTTCCATAGCATATTTTAATTCATTAAGAGGGCTTTCTTAAAAAAACTCCTAAATTTTATCTTGATTTATGGACCACTAGCTACAATAAATCTAAATGTAAATGATTATTTAAAAATTTAGCCTTTAAAAACATTGTAATGAGCATGAAAATATTTACACTAAAAATTACGTAAATTAACCTATTATGTCTTCATATTCTTGATCTTAATGTCATTCTTGAACTATTCTTCATATGAATTATTTTTTACTCCACTTTGTGTCCTTGATACATCAGAGAAAAAAAGGAAACCATTAGTAGTAATTACGTTTTGTCATCATCAAAACATATTTTGAAACCTCCTTTTATTCAATAAAGTTAGACCCTATAATTTGCAAACTACAAATAACACTTTCTTCCAAGGACTTTTCAAGCCTTTTAGATTAAGTATGTTCCTCTCTTTTACATAATGTGTTATACTATTTCTAATGGGTCAAGTAATAGATCTAGAACTTTAGATTTGTCTACGTTTCAAGAGTTACGAAGATAAAGAGAAAGGCCTAAGTAGCCAAGAAATTTTGGAGAGGAATGATTTTTGGTCGTTAAGCATGTCACTATGGACATAGATTCCTTCAAAGTAAAGAGATATCCATACGACTATTTACATCATAAACATGTTAAATAACTACAATCTCCCTTATATAAAAATTAAGTGTCCTTAGAATTAAAAAGTGTGTGCTATCTTATGATTAAGGAGATTAATGCATATCAAATAGTTTTAGGAATTTATATGACTTTTGCTGAAGATGCCATGACCAATATTAGAGAAGAAACAAATCTCTCCTTAACTAGTTGCATTCTCATGCTTGAGGCGCTATTGTATGCTCTCTTGTAGCTAACAACTTGTATGATGTGAAATTAATGACTGGCTTGTTTAGGTACATGTATTAAATCAAACTTGTGACCAAATTTTTAGGTTTGTTTAATATGAATTTTATGCCTAAAATGTATAATCTTGGTGAAGGAAAAATTTCTTACCTTAAAGGATGAAAACAATGGTATTTTAGGTCTACGTAAGAGGACATGAAACCTTATTTCAATAAAAGGTATAAGGGGCATCCAATTTTAGAGTAGAAATGTTATATCTTCTTGGATAAGCAATTTGTACTATCTCCTAATGATATGATGATAATTGAAAAGATGTTACTGGTTATTAGGGTTACAAACAAGTAATCAAATTTTTTTTTCTTTGATTTCTTCCATTCTCATACTTCTAACGCATTTTAGCCTTATACCTTGTGGTTGTAAATGTGGATCTTGATAATAGGCAACTTAGATAGTTTATATGCTACATTCTATGATTTTTTTCACCCATTATAGTTATTATTTTCCCTTATAATAAGTTGTTTTGACGAGTTTTCAATATGTTTTGGATTTTAGGGTTCAATTGCCAAAAGGAAAGGATTTATGAAGAGCTTAGAAGTAAAATGTTCAAAAATAACGGTGCCATTGTACTTTGAAGGAATACCATTCTAGTTCAAGAAGAATGGGAAGAAAAAGTCAAAAGACAAAAAACATTGTGTAACTCTCCAAGAAGCATCCATTTTACTCCTCAGTAAAATAGTACATTGACAGTTTTTATTAATGGCACATTTTACTATACAATAAGTATCGTTTTACTTTTGGAAAATCCAAGAAATGAAGACTACTTTAGGCTTAATTAACAAAAATATCTTAAGAAGAATTATTAGGGTTTCAAACCCTAGCATCCATTAAACCCTATATATACACATATATGGAAGGAAAGAAAGGTTGAGGAAAGTGTTGAACCAAGGGAAGTTCCTATCTCAGTTTAGATGATAATAAAATGTGAATTTTACTAATGACCTTATTTTTTGTGTAAGTTTAACAGATAGGTACATTTTAGTGACTAATTCAAAGTGCAAACCTTGGACTTAGAGGCTAAATTTTAAAATAAAATGGAACAATAAGCATAAACCTTTAGTTAGGTGTTTTGAACTTATTTGTAATTGTTTAATAATCTATAGGCTCAATCTTTATATTGCATTTCATAATTTTAAAGTTGCATATTTTCACTAAATAGGTCAAATTTTTAATTTAAGGAAATTGAATCAATTTAGCTACCAAAACAACCTTGATAAGTATTTCAAAACTTGTGCGTAAAGCAAGACAAAATGAAATTGGATGTTTTGGAATTTAGCTATTGAACCGTTTATAAATATTTTGGAATTGAATTGAAAATGAAAACTTTTCAAAATGAAATTGGTAATAAAGCAAGACAATTTTTGTTTTTTATCTTCATTTTCATGTATTGGTATTTAAATTCACTTAGGGATGATTTGTAACTTGTTTTTAACTAAATTAGAATTGAAAGAAATGATTTGAAGATAGTTTTGGATGCGTTTTATGTTTTATCAACACCTAGAAGCAAAAATTCTAGGTGACTAGTCCACTAGTCATTACTTATAGATCATCTAGAATAAGATTTTTAAAGTAATAAATTGACCAATATGATAGATCGCTCGACCAGTCACTGATTGATCGATGTGCTTGACTGGTCGACTGGTTAGGTGTAAATAGGTAACAATTAATTTCATAAATTTGGAAATCAATAGTTTTTTGTGTCCCTAGCATCTAGTGAACTTGTCTAACATATCTCGGAGCTTAAGATATTTATAAATAAGAGGTCTAGTGCATTTATAAAAATCTTTATACAATTTTAAGTGTGTATTAAGCTTACAAAGTGATACGTATTAAGTTTTCAAGTGTTCTTGAGCTCTTCTTATCCATTCTTCATCTTTCAAGCTTCAAATTTTTAATTGTCTTTGAACTAGTGTTTTCTATTTTATTAAGCTTTCAAAAGGTTAATCACTCATATTTTTCACTTTTGAAAGCATAAAACCCATTTAATTATTAAGTTTTAAGTGAAACACCATTAAAGGTGTATTTTGTGTGTTTAAAGGGAATTTTTCATTTTTTGTGTTGGGATTTGTTTCATAGGCTCCTATTTCCCTTGAAAAAGATTGGTTAAATGTTCTTCTACACCTTTAAAAAGAAGATTGAGATTGTTAAAGGTTCTTTTTCATGCAAAGAAGAAGTTGCAATTGTTTTTAGTGATTTAGTGCAACTTCTAACATCATTGTTGGAGAGTGTAGTAGATAATTGAGGTTATTGCCATACCAATATAAAAGCCTTACGTATTTTCCTTCTTTAAGCTCTTTAATTATTGATTTTCGTGTTACTATATTATTATTACTATCTTGTGAATTATTGACATAAGCATGTGCATATCATTTGGGTTAAATCTTAGTTTAAGGATTTCATATGGTTGGAATTGGCTTAAGTAGTTTAGGTTAATAGTTTTGGAAAAAATTTTAGAACACTCAATTCATGTACCCCTCCACCCTTTTGAGTGCTTTTAGGACTTACAATTGATATACGAGCAAGGTTTACTTGTGTTTCATTAATTTTTAGCATAATTATAAGATAAACAATCTAGAATGGCACACTAAACATTATTAAAACTCCACTTTTCAATGAAAATTATTATCTTTATTAGAAGACTAGGACAAATTTCTTTCTTATGGATGAAAATATAGAATTACGAGATGTAGTTACTATAAGGCCATACATTCCTATAAAGGTTGAAAATTATCAAAAGATGCCTAAGCTTAAAAAAGAATGAACAAATAAAGAAAAGGGATTAATTTTATTGAACAATAAGGCTATCCACTTTTTTTTTTTTGGTTCACCTACTAAGATTGATTTTAATAAGGTTTCGATGTGGGATGTCTCAAAAAAATTTTAGCAAAGACTTAAGGATATACATGTGGGAATCAATCAAGTCAAAGAGAGCAAGGATTTTAAGCTTACACATTAATATGAATTATTTCATATACATCTTGATAAGAGCATTTCAAACATGTACACTAGATTTATTGGCATCATTAATTCATTCAAGAGTCTAGGAATATCTTATTCCAATATTGAACTTGTTATAAAAATTCTTAAATCCTTACCGAAAGAATGGGAAAGTCTCAATATGCTTCCCTTGGGGGAATTGATTGACTTACTCCTTATGCATGAAGTGAGGCTTAAAGAAACAAAGGAGGAGGAAGTGGCAACATAGAGGAAGAATTTGGCATTCAAGGCCATAGAAGAGGATCAAAGTGATGAAAAGACAACTTTAGATGAAATTAAAGATGATATAGCTTTCCTAATAAAGAAATTCAAGAAGTTCTTGAAGAAGAAGGCATGCTCTAAGAGAAGAGAGCAAGGTTAAAAAGATTATTAAAATCATTTGCTAAGATTACTATTTTGAATGTAGGAAATTTGATCACGTAAGAAGTCAATTCCCACTTCTCAAGGAAAGTGAGAAGGAAGAAGGAGTAGTAAGAAGGAAAAGAATAATAAGAAGTGGAAAATATTAAGTGATTTAGAAAATGAAAATGAAGTGGCAAATTGTTTTTATGGAAATGAAGGATGAGGTGCCTTCTATGTCTTACTCTTTAGATGATGATAATGATGATGTAGATGGAAAATGGAGTTGTGATGAGTTAGTGCATTCAGAGGAAGAAATTATATTCCAAATACAAGGACAGTTAAATATGCAAGATGTTCAAGTTTGCATATGTTAAAGCTTGAGATTGGTGCTTCTAGGGAAGAATATGAAGAGCAAGCATTAGATGATCAATAATGGATGATCAAGTGTGAAGATCATGAAAGAAGATCAAGTTTGGTTATATTTAGGTGTGTCTTAAAATGTAAGTTTTCTAAACTAGATCTTAATCAATACTTGAAAGGGCTCTCACATTTACATATCATTTTTGTATCAACTGTTGCATATAGGATTTGAATAGTGGTTTTAGTGATTAAATGAATTTGATTATGACATTAATATGTTAGGAGTTGATTTAGAAAGGCATATAAACATTAAGGTGTTTAATCAAGAGGTAATGTGATAAATTATGTTAATGTATGCCTCTTAATGAGTTTAAGTAAATTGAAACGATGTTTAAAGTTATTTATATATTTTTTAATTTTTTAAATACAATTGTGATGTGAAATTTAATTTATAAAATGTTCGTGAAAAGGTTTGAGTTATTTAAGAATGAAAACTTTTCATAATCAAAGAAAATTCCTATATTTGAATCAATTGAAAGTTTTTTATTAAAAAAAGTCTTAACATATGTTTTAAATATTGATTGAAGTCTTAACTAATGTTAAGAATATGTTTGGATAGTTAAGAATTATTATGGTCATTTTTTTCCAATTTTAGAGTTGAAATTAATTTGTTTTAAGCTTATCTGTTGATATATCTCAAATTTGTCTGATTTGAGTTATTGTCATTCAATCTAATTTTTTAGTACTCAAATTTGTTTTTGTTGCTTCAAAATCATCATACATATTTTTCTTAAAGTCTCAAGAGTGAACTAGAGTTTTTACTTCAATTTTTAAGCACTTAAAATGATACAAATTACTTATTCACCCATGATAGGGTTAGTTAAAAGACAACTTTTAAATTTGAATTTAAAAGTTATGTTTTTTTAATTTCATATATAAGACATATGAATTCAAATAAAAAAAGGTTGACTTTCATAAAAAGAGAAACAAGATTGAAAAAGTTTGTGGATTCAAGAGTTCTTTAACCTATAAAATACAAGGATAATTCATAAGTTACGATTATTCTTAGATTATGCATATAAAATGAAAGATTGTATTTTATCCAAATCTTTGTGATTGATTATGTTGTTCTAACACTGGTATCAAAGCAAGGTTAGTTATACATCATAATCTTGATATTTATCCACCTGTGATAGACCTTAAAATATTTTTTATAGATTTTTTTCTGATTTCCAAGCAAATTCTTTGCTTCTTTGGAAACTTAGTTTGTGTAGAATAACATGCGTTAACCGATGTATATTAATTATTTGTTCCGTCAGATATTTGGGAAAGTTTCGTTTAAAAAAAGTACAGAAAAGAAAAAAAAAACAGAGATTATGTGTTGACCTTATTAAATGCTGTTTGGATTGACTTCGGTAGATTATCCAAGGAATGAATGTTGCATGAGTGATTGTTTTTCAAACTGTTGTGAACATGCTTGGATGGAATTTGAATCATTTAATTTTTTTTTCTCATTCTCTGTCTTCTATATTTAACTGCTAAGTCGCTGGTGAGTATAGCATTTCTAAATTTGGTGGGCGAGATGAGTAATGGGCAACAGACCTGTGTGGTTCATCTGTTCTTGTTTTGTTCCATGGTTGTCAGCGAAATTGTCCAGATCTGAGAACTTTTTGAGTCATCCGAAAACTGTCCAAGTCTTGCTGTTTTCTATATTTTCTATAGGTTACCAGCGAGTTGGGTCATGAGTGGCAACTGTGGTTGTTGCTATTTGGCCACTCATAAGCGATACAAAAAAATTAAAGAAAAGGAAACGTAGAAGCAACGTCGAGAAGAAGAAGAGGCACTCACCTTATCTTCGTAAAACAAAAGAAAAAGGTTGTGTCCATTGATTGGGGCGTGAAGCTACATGGGCTTTTTTAATTGTTAATTAATTAATTAATATACATATATTAATATTTATTAAATAAAAAATGAAACATAGATTTCTAATAAAAATTAGAAATTTTTTAATTAATATAAATTAAGTAGTTTAGTTTTAAAAATTAGAAATTTAGTTTCTACGTAGAATAAAAATTAAAAATTAGGTTTCTAATTAAAAATAATTAATTTGTTTAGATATATAAAATTAGTTTGTTTTATTGAATAAAATTAACAAAGGGATTCAAATTAAAATAAAATTAGAAATGGAGATAAATTAACTTGATTTAAGTTATAAATTAGAAATAAGTTTCTAATTTATATTAAAGATTAGAAATAAGTTTTCCAATTAATATGAACTAACTTATTATTTAAATGAAACTTAGAAATAAGGTTTTTTATTTGAAAGAAACTAATTAGTTTAGTTTAAACTAATTTGTTTAGTTTAACAATAATTAGAAATAAATTTCTATTAAAGTAAAATTAGAAATAAATTTTCTAATTTAATTAAACTAATCTATTTAGTTAAAATTTATAAATGTGTTTCTAATTAGAAAAAAATTAGATAAAAGTCTTCTAATTAAATAAATTAATTTGTTTAGTTCAACATAATTAGAGATAAGTAATCAAAATTAGAAATGAGTTTCTAATTGTAATATCCTAATTTATTTAGTTGAATTAAACTTAGAAATTAGTTTTCTATAGACAATCTATTTATAAGTCGTTGCAAACTATCAAATAATAAATCTAACTAAACCTAACTATGTATCTAGTTTAAGTTAGAGTCGAATCCATATGGAGCTAGGGGTACTGCTATTTATAATGATGTAAAGAAAAGTAAAACAAAAACCCCTTAACACAAAAAGAACTATCATAACTAAGATGCACTAAAAACAACAAAAAGGATAAATACAAAGCAAAACATAATAATTAACAATAACAACAAAGAAATGGGTTGAAGGTATTATCGGGATTCCAAGACAATCATTTATCCTTGAATTTAGATAAAAGGTGCTCTAATTATAGTGTTAGCTTATAGGTTCGAACAAGCTTTCAAATCATCAGTTCCTCTAACTTAGGTAAATCTAACAAGCTTTAAAAATGTCCATATCTTCACTATAACCTAAAACAAGCTCTCTAGATTTAATAGTGAAGACGCATTAAGTACTAAGGAATGACTAACTTAGGTCACTAACACACAAGTTCGGAAAGTGTAACCTAAAGGTATGGAACCCTATATTAGTTGGTTAAATATCATAAAAAATCGAACTAACCTATTACTACTTTTTGGAAATCGTAAAGGACAATTACGTATCACATGCTCAATCTTAACATTTAAATTAGGAAATTACCTAAAGAGTGATCAATACTAAAAATGATACCTAATTCATGACATTTATTCAAGGTTCCAAACCAACCTAACCTAAAAACACCAAATCAATTCAAAGCAAACTCCATTTTCACAATTAATTGCCCTTTATCCCTAAAATACCTTTAAACCCTTAAACACCTAATCACACATATTTAAATTAACACAAAAAAAGACTAAGGGTATGATTAGTTGAGTTGTTGGTTGAGGTTTTCTAGTTGTGATTTTTTGTGTGTTTGTATTGATTTTTGTGTTTAGAAAAACAAGAAACGAAAACCAAAAATGGAAACCTAACTAAACATGCCCTAAATAATCATAAACCATACTTTAAACCAAGGCTGGAAAATTAAACAATGCCAAAAGAAAAACACACTTTAACATTTAATTTAACACAAACACAAATTACTTAAACTATTAATTAATTAATTAAAACTTAATTAAACTAAACTAAAACTAATACTTTAAATAAAAATTTCAATGCAATTAAATTGAACAAACATTGACATTAAATGATTGAAGCATAAATGAACCAAAAACATTAATAATAAATAAAACTTAATAAATAAAACTTAAAAATTGATAAAGATAACATAATAACATAAAAACTCAAATGTTAATATATAAGAAAGCATTAAACATATGAACTAAAGCCATAGCCTTTTGACAACACAATAAGCAAGTGAAAATGAAAAGGAAGCCAAAACTAGCGAAATAAACAAGGTAAAAGAATAAACAGTGAAAACTAAAATTAAAATCCAAAAGGGCTATAAGGATGTTGCTTTTGCTGCGTCTCCTTGACCAAAGAAAGTTCCAAAAGATGCAATGCTGGTTCCAAGCTCAAGCCACCCAAGGAGAGCTCCTAAGCTTTGGAGTCATCACTTATTATGATGGGAGAGCTCCTTCCTTAATATTGTTGTTGCTGAATTTTTCTAAGTGGAGAGCTCTACTAAGCTTTTTTTTTTTCAAAATCCGCTCCGCACCTAGCCAATTTGCAGTTTTTCCTCCTCACTTTTTTTTCTTTTTGGAAAGCTTTAAATTTTTTTTTAATACTTGCCACCCTAGGGCTGCATGCTTTTCCACTTTAAGCATTTTTTTTTTGTCTTCAAATTGCTGCTTGCTTCCTTTAAAAATGTTGCTCCTTATCCTTAAACACTGCATCTCATCCATGGGAAAACTCTCCTCTCCATTTTTGTTTGTTGTCATTTTATATATGGAAAGCTTCCTTAATCACGTGTTTTGCTGCCAAGTCTCCAAGGATGCAGCTCCCCTTTTTCGTCATATTTTTCCTTCCTTCTTAAAATTTTTGGTCTCCAAAACGCTGCACTCCATCTGGAAAAGCTTCTCCCTTTCATCAAAATATTGCCACCTATGCAATGTGGAAAACTCCCCATTAAGCTTTTAAATCACTTTCCAGCTTACTTCTTTCTTTTTTTTCCCCATATTTGAAATAACTTTTTACTTTTTTCTCTTTTGCATTCCAAACTTCATGTTTTTAGTTTTTATTTATGTTCCATGATTAAATCTACATGCAAATCCATAAGGAACACAAATTAAGCATTTAAACACAATAATGTGATTGAAATGACATTGAAATACATATGAAAACTTAACATATTTCAATCCTATCAACTATTTTGTTTAGTTAAATAAATTTTGAAATAAGTTTCTAATTATAATAAATAAAATCATAATAAGGTTTCTAAATAAAGAAAATTTTTTTTTAGTTTAAGAGAATTAGGAATCAATTCCTATTACTTAAACTATATGTTGTTGGTTGGTTGAATTGATTAAAAATGGGAGTTCTTTAAACCGATTTTACTTTGAAAAAAAATTGATATTAAGCGGAAACCAACGTGACGAAAGGCAAGTGCACCTATTGAACAAGTAATAAAGTGTAGTAATTTTAAGAATCTAAGTATCAATCCTAGAGGGAAAAAGGTGTTCTTTAGTTAAATACTAGATTAATTAGATTGCAATTATCTAGGAAATTATAAATTAATTGATTAAAAAGATGAAAAGATAAAAATTA